>PVKA01030628.1:0-27128 GCA_004027165.1 Ctenomys sociabilis | reverse complement strand
ATCTTTGATATAATTCAGCTACATAAAAACCTGTAAATATAATATCATGTATGCACCTTGTACAATACCAAAACGTTATGAAAACAGTTTGCAATGTATTATTTCATCGACTCTGTATGGTTATGGTGTTTTGAAACTGTCTGATTGACATTTGTATTTCAATAAAATAAAAATAAATGGAAAATAAAATAAAATAAAATAAAATCAATCTATATTTAATAAATACACTACATTGAAATCAAATGAAAATTTAAAAAATCAACTGTAAGAAAAATCCACTACTTAACTAAATAAATTCATAATAGTAAAATATATTTCCTTACCCAGGGGTGCAAAGTTATGGATCCCTTCTGCATTGTCAGGTTCAGAAGCTAGTATTCTTGTCTTCAAGGTGCTGTCAGTAGCTTTATTTGGACCAGAATCAAGAAATTTCATAATAGTTGATACCATACTTCTTGCTGTATTCACTATAGCCCTTGTACTAGTAACCATATTGTTGCAAATGAGCTGAACACCACCTAAGTTTACAAAGAATACAAAATGAAAACTCAGGATATATGATCTGACATCAAAGAACAACTTCACAGAAAACACAAAAACATGAACATAACACAGTATGTACCAAATGATTATACTTAAATCATCATTTTGAGATTATCTTACCCATATCATGGAATGCTTTCAAGGCATCACTAGTATCCAATACTCTCAAAATGAACCATAATAATGGCTCTGATAACTGGCAAGTTGCAAGAGAACCCTTGAAAAAGAAACAAACAAACCTATACTGTGATTTTACATTTTCCTGTAAATGAAGACTCTATGTCAATGCATGCAATATTTTTTCTTTACCTTGTTTTTTTATCTTGAATATTCATTTCTTATTAGACAATAATTTCTTTGAAAAATCAAAAGCTATGTATTTTCCAAAGGAAATATATTACACACATACACACATTCAATAAATACCTAAGAAAATGACAATTACAAAGACATATAGTTGACTCTGCAAGAAATTTCCAAAAACCTGTATTTGAAAAATAGTAAATGGACTAAATGTTGAAGTAAACTAGTTCCGATAATTTAAAAGCAAGGGTCCGGGGAGACAGCTCCATACAATAAGAGCTTGCCTGGTAAGTACAAGAGCCTGAGTGCAATCCCTGGTACTGCAAAATAAAAATAAAAATAAAAATAAAAATAAAAGCAAAGGAATCTAACTTCTGTCCAAAATTACCCTAAACCTTTTCAAATTAAAAGAAACTATAAATCTTAAAATGAAACTGAAGTTTTCTCATATAATACAGAAAGATTGTCTTTGGCATTCAACTGTACTAGTTTTTTAGGGAAAAGGAAAGAACTTTCTGAAACTATAAAAGGGAATCTAAAATGTAAAACCATGTTAAATGCTTTACTTTTATACCACTGTGGTCATTTGGAAGTGTAACACTTTAAGAAACTCACCCTATAACTTATAATCTACCCTCTTCACCTAATAATACTTTTTATTTTTCATATAGCAAATGAATACATATTTGACTCTGAGGTATATATCATTTTCTCTTCATATCAGAAAACTACTTAAATTTCTGAAATTACTGCAAATTGAACTTACTTGTCTGCCCATATATCCACAGGCCATGTAGGTTAATATTGGTTGCAGCATCATGTGAACTGTAGAAGCTTTTTTACTAAGTGTTGTCAATATGGTAAATAATCCATCACCAACAGATATAGCATCTAACCCACCATGAAAATTTTCATGTTTAGTGAGATGTAATCCACTTGCCCCTAGTTTGAGTAAAAGATTACATTTACCAAAAGAATGGAAATACACATAATTCCATAATTAAGTCCTCTGAGTTTTTCCAATCCACTCAAGAATTATAGGTATATGATAGCTACACGCACACATACAACCTACAAATGATACAATTTATAATAATTTACTCTTAAAAGCATAATTTTAAAATATTTTATCATGAAATACCACTATTGTTGGCTATAATGAAAAGTTTGTCTACACTATGTCTCAGGGAACATCACTCTATATACTACTTTTTATTTTTACATACTAGCTTTGCAGAATGCAAAAAATGAAAAATGCTGTTAATATATATATATCATGTGTAATGCACAAGGTACACTGACACCGAAACATCAAAAGCCAAAAGTATATCTGAACCTGCATAAGGAATCTAAAGCAAAATACATTGATTGCCAAAAATGCAGAAAAGTTAAAGAACACATCAACTTCACTTTGTTTGATATGTTACACTTTCAATAAAATTTTACATTTCATTTTCAAATAAAATGTCAAATTTTAGTGGTTTCTAATACAAAATTTGATCTCAAATTCTTCACAATAAAAACAATAGAAAGACTGAGTTGTAAATTATTGTACCTGATACATATATATGAGCCTGGTCCTTTTCTATTTTTAACTGAACTAATTAGAATTTCTTTTCTTGGTATCTTCTAAGACCTTGAAACTGACTCACAAATATTTTAAGTATTTCAGTCTTTACATATGGCCATTCTAAGTTCTTCAATAATATAAATCATTCATGACTAGAATTTTACAATGAAATAATTTTACATTTTAAAATAAAGAGAACATTGGCATAGTACCAGAAACAGAAGATTAATCTTTTTAATACGTACCAATTATCATTGCCATGGCACTGCTATTACACAGGCCTAGAGCAGACAAAATCTGGCTCATAATCTGTTGGTTGGCTAAGACTAAGTCAGCGACATATGCAGGAGATCCAGGAACACTGGTGCAGCTTCCATTGACATCTTTCCCTCCTGAAACTTTCTCTTCATCTGAAACACTATCTGTGGTATTGGTAGTTACAGACACTCTTGCACTATACTCCCTATTGCCTGAAAGAGGTAGCTGTACTAAAATGTTAACAAGCTTTAACAAATCAAACATAAGTTGATCTCTTGTCATTTCTCCGCAAACAGCTTTTGCATCACCTGGGCGAATGAGATTGGCAAAGAGTCCCCCAAAACATGCTCGAGCACCAACAGAGCTATCAGATCCACTTCTAGATATTACTTTGTCTGAGCAAGTAATATAGTGGTGAACCAAGAAGGTGACAGATTCTATCACAGCAGAAATAGTACTAACTGAAACAACTTCAAAATTCTGCTCCAGAGTAAATTCTAAGAGCTTCACTTGGGCATCAAGAGGTCCTTGGCCTGTCTGAAAGGCACCCCTGTAAAGGAGATTAAAAATTAAATTACTACTAAAAAAGAAAATTGAAGGCTTAAAACTCAGTACTTATTACTTCATTTCCTAGCTACATTTCCATGTCTTCCTGAGTCCTCTTGTTTATGCTTCCATCTTATGTGATATCAAAACAACTTTCTTTCCAAACAGAAGACTAAGGTAAGGGATACGTAAAATTTAAAAAGGGATGTTAAAGCTACACACTAGGATGCTTCATTATCTCCACCACCACCCATGCTCCCTTTTTTGGTCTTTTTGAGACAGGGTCTCACTATGCAGCTCAGGCACGTCTTTAGCTTTATAGCCCAGGTTGGTCTCAGACTTGCAACGATCCTCCTGCTTCAGCTTCCCAAGTGCTGGAATTACAAGTGTATACCACCACACCCAGCAATACCTCAGGATCACAAGGCACTTTTAATAAAGGAGAATAAAAAGAATTAAAGAATCAGCCTGGTTTGGTATTGTATCTAATGTTGCTACTATAAATATTCTGATTCTGAAAATTTAAAATTCAAATTGCTTTTATATATTCAAATCAAATGCCCTTTACTTATTATCAAGATATAAAATGCTACAAAAAGGATGACTCCCAATCTAATAACAAAATGAATCCAAATTAACTCTAAAACCATAACTAATGCCAAAGGAAACCTAAAATCCTGAAATCCATTGAAAGACACCTCCAGGGAAATGGAACATAAGCACTGAGTTTCCTGTGGCGGCAAATGAGAATATATGCTCAGAAAATACATTATGGGTAAAAAGAGTTCAACAGAAGTATTTAACAAATTACTAAAGGCTAGTGTAAGCTTGAGTGATAATTACCACCCCATGGTCTCCTTCCCTATCCACAAGCCTTCTGCATTCTATCTTAGACAATTTGGCCAGTTCTGTGTTCTATCTCTCATAATAAACCAGAAAGAAACTAGAATAATATTCTTCTAGTTTCTGACATTATACTTAGCAAAGTGCTATGCTTTAAAAGAAAACTCATATGAAATGAAGTTACACACTGTAACTAACAAAAATCATTTTAAGATGTGCTTAAAATTACATGAATAAATGTAAAGGAGGAGTTTTCTTGGGCTACAGGCTCCAAGTCCTTATTACAGAGTTTGTACTAAAAAATTTAAAGAGTACATGTAAGGTTACAGGGTATAGACTATAGCTAGATCTAATATCCTTCACACTATCTCCACTTAAAAAATAAGTGTGCATATATCTAAAGAATAAAATTTCTTTAGAAAAATTTAGAGTAAATGTATTAATGTTTCATTAAAAACCCTTTAACATAGAATGTCTTACAGATAAAAAAGTGCTAAAATGCAGACATAACGTATATGATCACAAGTCCAGTGAAATAAAGTTTCAAAGTTCAGTTAAAAGAAAAATGAGATTATGGTTACTAATTTTTAATTTAGGCTAGTTTTATCTCAAGAATCATACAAAATTCTCTAAATAAGACATGTATAAATACAGAGATTGTAGGCATGTATCACTACCACTAATGTTCCTATTAATTTCTTTGCTTGGTTTTTTTCCCTGTTTGAGACAGGGTCTTACTATGTAGCGTAGGCTAGCCATGAACTCACTCTTGTAGTCCAGGCTGGTCTCAAACACCTGGGATCTTCCTGTCTCAGGTATCCCAAATGCTGAGTTTACAGGCATGCACTACCACGCCCATGTAAGATACAAACAATTGAAGCATTTTACAATTTATATATGTGGGTATATGCACATATATGTATTACACACAAACACATGCACGCACGCGCACACGCGCACACACACACACACACACACACACACACACACACACACACACACAGGTACATGGGTCAGTAGTAGGGCCTGACCACAACCAAGATTTTATACACACAAGACAAGCTACAATGAGCTACTACGCTCAGTCCCTTTTTTTTAGTGAAACTAAATTATAAAAGGAGTCATAGCACCTTTTATTTATTCCTGATAATTATAAAAATTTCAAAAATACTAAAATGCCAGATGTCTCACATAGTTTACACTAACCTTAAATAAGGTACCACTCTTTTGAGGTGATTTAAAGTTCTCACCAGAAAGTGCTATTAGGTTTTATGAAATGTCTTAATGATGATAATGAAGCATTCATGCAAGTTATAAGAATTAGCTAAGTCTGGTTATAATTTAACCCTTTAGCCTGATTTTCTTAATAAATTTATTTAGGATTTCTCTATGAGATTAATATTTTTATGCAATCTCAGATTTTTGTCATATAAAAACCACTCGTATCACTGTTTCTGTTTCACAGAGTAGTTTGAACAACCTCAAAATAAATATTACCTAAGACATTTTTTAAAAACCCAATAAAATCATTAAAGGGAAAAAAAAATTATGCGCTTTCTTTCATATTGTATGGAATTGAGGAACCTGAAAGAGTTATCAGAAAATGAAATAAAAATGATCGGAAAGCACATCAAAAGGGCTTTCTCAGGCCTGGGAGATAGCTCAATGGAGTAAGCGTTTCCCTGGCAAGCACAAGGGCCTGAGTGCAATCCATGATTTCGCCAAAAAAGAAAAGAAGGCTTTCTCCCCACCCCTTAATTCCTACTGTCCTTCTATTGACTAGTTCCCAGATAAATCCCCACCAAACATTGAATTATATTTGGAGTATATACATTCCCTGTATCAACACATTAAAAAATGCATTGAAGGCGCAGGGACCAGGGATTCGATCCCTGGGCCTGCCATGCTAGCACCGCCTCCGAGGTGCACTCAGACTGCAACTGAGACTGGGTATGGTGGCACATGCCTGTAAACCCAGCTCTTGGGAGGCTGAACAGGCGGATCACTGAGTCCAACCTAGTAGTGAGACCCTGAACACCCTATAGATCCTTCCCTAAAATACAAAAAAAGAAAAAAGCATTGCAATTTACCTTTCTGTTGAAAGTATATGAATTAGCTTGAGCAAAAATTCACTGAATATCTGAGGACATGTTGAAGACAGATGCACTTGTAACCGAGTAAGAAATTCTTGCATAGCTTGTGTAGCTGTTGGGCCAACCTAAACAGAAATGTATATCCCTGAAAATGGCTTACTGATATTGTTTACAATGAAAGAAAAAGGCTACTTTTTAATACTTCCCTATACATAGATGATACAATGATTATCTTAATAGGTTTATTGTACAAATGAAGTTCATTGAAACATCTAAACACATTACTAGTATTACCTGTGGGCTATGTTGATTTGTTCCATGTGGACTGGTACCAGAAAGGAATTTTACTAAAACATGAATAAGGTTTGGGTCTGAAACCAACAGATGAGCAGTACTTTCCTGAGTTCCAATGGCACTGCTGGAAGAAGCTATAAAAATAAATGTTAAAATGTGCTCTTGATAAGTGGACCATAAAAGAATGAAATGTATTTGTAAACATATTTAGTTGCATGAAATCACAGTTAAAAGAATTTCAATGTTTTTTATTCTAAATGTTTGTTTGTTTGTTTAGTACAGGGTCCTGCTACACACCTGAGACCTGAAGTGATCCTCCTATCTCAGCCTCCCCAGCGCTAGGAATACAGGGATGCACCACCACGTTTGGAGTCAGTCCCCTGCACAACAGCACAGCATGCAATACTGGGGAGGGAACCTGGATTTTTGTCAAGCAAATGCTTATGGTGCTGAGCAATCTATCCACATTCTCTATTTCATCATAGAAATGCTGTTGTTTTTCCTGTCACTATTTTGTATTCTTTAAAAAACTATAAAAAAACAAAAATGAGTAAAGTAATTCTGCTCAAAAAAAAAAAAATTTCAATCTGTATTGACAGACATAGAATTCATTCTTTCATTTCATCTATACCTTATCACCTCTTACACTTCTTTTACCATACAACATATTGAGTGTAAGGTGCATCTTCCTCAAAAGACAAGTAGAAAACAACTAAATCCTTACTAACTTGTTTCAAAAACAGAGTTCTAATTGTCATGTAAGTTTTAACTCAGTTCACAAGATAAAATGAAGCAAAAACTGTTCCTTTTATATACTGTGGAATATAAAACATTCTTTTGTTATATCTATCTTCCATCACTGAGAGTGGTACTTCTTGCATTTCACTTTTATGAAATAAAATCCAAATAAAGACAGTAACATTTTGATGTTAAGCAATGATTTAAGTAACAGCTTTATCAATATGACAGATCTCTTCACTTAATGAAGCTACTTCAAAGCAATTCAACGACTTTTATAACTATAACCCTTCGTGTAGAAATATACTTAAGGATCTGAAAGCAAGAATATTAAAATATGTCAGACATGTAAATAAATGAATTTTTGAACTTACAATTAAGCTGCATGTTTGTCATTAGTGTTAAACTATGAAGGACAAGGCACCATGTCCGGAGCAAGGTATTTGGATACCAAGCTAGCACTGTGAGAAAGCTAGTTATTGATGCTATAAAGAGAGAGAAAAAAAACATTTTTTACTCAAAAATGCTTTTTAAAATTCTGTCAATAATGTTTTCAAAACATAGTCTGCATTAAATATACAAAAATATTGAGTCAATAACATTTTATAACAAGACATAAAGTTCTGTTCATGACACATAAAATGAGATCCTAACATCACACAATTATTCTACTTTCTAAACTATAGGCATTTCTATTCAGTGCCTATATTTAATTCTCACATTCTCCAAAATCAGAAGCTGAACATAAGACAACAGTGGAAGAAAGAGGAAGGAGTAAGAGCAATGATAACACGTGCAAGCCAGAAGTGGTGTGCATACCTGTATTCTCAGGAGGCTGAAGCAGGAGGATTATAAGTTTGACCCCATCCTGGGCAACTTAATGAGACCTTGACTCAATATTTATAAATATTTCAATAGAGCTAGGGATGTAACTTAGAGCAAAGACCCTGATTTCAATCCCTCTTATGGTCAAAAAACAAATAAATAAAAAATAATGCAAACAAACTAGTCCCATCAAAACCACAAACTCAAATAAGTACTTAGTACACTTACAAGGCTCCTAAGGAAAGAACTCATGGCAACTGGGGAAAACCAGTCATCTTTAAATACACAGTGTGTATACGGTACATACATTAAAATACCCCTTAAAAATGGGTAAATTAGGGCTGGGGATATAGGTTGGTGGTCTAAAATCTGCCTGGCAAGCATAAGGGCCTGGGTTTGACCCCTGTTACTAAATGTTGTGCCAGTCCTAAGACCAAGCGTAGTGACATAGGCCTGTAATCCCAGAGTTGGGAAGGCTGAGACACGAGGATCACTATGAGTCTGAAGTGCATAGAGACCCTGTACCAAATAAATATATTGAAGGTGTGGTTGTACACACCTATAATTTCAGAACTTGGGAAGCTGAAGCATGAGATTCCCTGAAACTTCTAGGCCAGCCTCTATTATACAGTGACACCCTTTCTCAAAAAAGAAAAAAAGTGATTCTGCCAGGCATGTTAGTGCATGTCTATAATCCTAACTCTTAGGAGGCTGAAGCTGGATGTTCATCATAGGTTTGAAATCAGCTTTGGTTTCATAATTAGTTCAAGGCCAATCTGACCTCTGACAATGAAAAAAAAAAGTGTCCATACCTAGAGAACAAAATAAAGCGTCTAGAATATGTATTATGCCAAAAGTTAATGAAAACATAGGTATAACTTTTAAAATCCTGAAAAAGCAACATGTTGTTGGCTGGAAATATCACAATTTCAGCTCCTGGTGTAACAATTATAACAGAACCATAGGAAATATTTTAAATTTAAGAATTTATACAAATATTTATTGAAGCAACTAACGTCATAATTACCACTGATTGGCAAACAACCCATTTTTAAAACTAATTTTTTAAAAAAATCAATGGTTCCATCCCCCTTAAAAAAATCCATGGTTCCAACATTTCTCCTGTCTTCTACAGGAGAAGATTACAACAGATAACATAAATGTGTACCAAAGAAAGTTTTTCTTTATAGATTTCAATAAATACAAATGAGAATTAGAATAGTTGTAGGCAGTATGCTTAGTGCTGACAAATGTCATGAGAAAAAGATAACCTATACAACTGCCTTAGAGAAACAACAAACAGTGCTCCCTTTGGCAGCACATATGCTAAAAAGAGAACAAGCAAAACTTCTAGATCAGATTTAAAGGCTTGTTGTAACACTCAGAAGACACCATGGAGATAGAAATAAATGTGCATAATCATGCACATGTGCACACACACACACACACCACAGCCTGGGCCCTAGGAGGAACCATGGAAGGCAAATCATCAACCTTCTCCACTGTATATCTTTGCAGAGGGGAGAAAAGGAAAAAGTGGAGGAAAGCTATAGTGATTAAGATAAATTTAAGAAACATAGGTTTTATAAGAGTATTTCAAATAAAATTTTTGCAACATTTGAGATAAATGGATACTGACCAGTTATCTAATAACAGTAAGCAATAGTTCACTCATCTATTTTTGTATACTATTTTATATATAATTTAATATTGTTACTAAGTTAAAAGTAGAGATGAAAGCAAGTTTATTTATAATAGTAATTACTAATAATACAGTGTAAGAAATGGAAATCTCCTGAGCAGGGTCAGGGCTAACTGATACAGAGACAAAGCAGATATACACGGACCCATGAACAAATGGGCCTGTCACTTTTTATTTGTTTTCTTCAGACAGGGTCTTGCTATACAGTTCTGGCTGGCCTCCAACTCATGGTAATCGTTTTGACTTAGCAACTTGAGTCCTCGGATTACATATGTGTGCACAACACTTGGAGGGTCTGTTACTTTTCTTTGGTACCAGGAATCAAACTCAGAACCTCTCACTTGCCAGACAGGAATTATATTGCTGTGCTGTATCTCTGGCCCAAACCTGTGACTTTTAGCTGGAAAACAGATAAAGTAATTGCCAACCAAGATACAGATGTACTAAGTTAGGGCAAAAGCACCAGCAACAGATGCTCATTTTAGTTTTAGTAAATATAACTAAAACAGATTATTATAGACCAAGCTGAAGGCTAACTCTTTTCCTGTTGAAAGATGTAACAACAGCCATCATTCCCAAACTTGTGAAATAGACGGCTTCTCTAGTTGACTAATTCCTCCAGGTGTTAATTCACAGTTTAAAAAGAAACAAAATGACTGGTTGGTAGAGGGTTTGTCAAGCACTCACAAGACACTACAGTCAACTCCAGAAACCCAAAAGCAAACAAACAAAATCATCTTTTATAAGAAAATATACTATGGGGCTGGCCAAATAGCCCAATGGATTAAAGCACCTGCAAGCAGGCGCAGAGGCCAGGGCTTCCATTCCCCCACTTGCCATGCCACTGGCCCCACCACCAGGGTGCTCTGAGATGGCAATGAGACTGGCAAAGTGGTACCCGCCTGTAATCGCAGCTCTTGGGAGGTTGTAAACAGGCAGATCACTACAAGTCCAATCTAGCAGTGAGACCCTAAACATCCTTGTAGACCCTTCCCTAAAATACAAAAAAAAAAAAAAAAATTATATATATAAACAAACCCAAATAAGGATTAAACACATGTTACACATTTTAACTGTGCACATGCATAAAATGATAACAGACCAGGGAATGAGATCTTTCTTCTCTTTCTGCTTTTTAATAAGTCAGTCCATTAAAATAAATACATTCCAATATTATAACCTTAATGACAAAGATTACATTGTAATTCAACCTTTACTGCATTAATGGTTTTTCCAGCTAATAAATCTTACTTTGATTTAATGAAATGACAGGTATTCGATTAGCATTATATAAAAAAATGTCAGCTCCATTCTCTTTGTTTCCAGATGAACTAGAATTCAGGCTCAATGTGAGCCACAACTGGAGAAGTGACTCCAACTGAAAAAGAATGAAAAAAATTTTAAAACAAGTACCTGTTTTATTATGAAGTATGACTTTTAAAAACCCATACTTCCT
Organism: Ctenomys sociabilis; assembly: GCA_004027165.1. NCBI lineage: Eukaryota > Metazoa > Chordata > Mammalia > Rodentia > Ctenomyidae > Ctenomys > Ctenomys sociabilis. Next base: position 15,957 of record PVKA01030628.1, on the reverse strand, counting down.
CTAGTTATTTCAACCCATTAAAAAAAAAAAAATCTCAAGTTTTGGGGAAATAAATTTTAAGTGAATTAAATCTAATAATTCACCTCAGTATGAATGTTTTTTGAAAAGGGATGATTCAAATTTTTAAATCACAATTTATATAAAATATATTTTAAGAATTAAAGCCCTAAAGGATAATATTATAAAAATTAAAACTGGCCCATTACTAGTGACCTGTGATCATTAAAATATTTTCCCACATGAGTATGTAATAAATCATTTTTGTCAACTGTAAATAAGCTTCTCATTTAATTATATCTTTTACTGTGTTATCAAAAATGGCAAAATACATCATTTTTGCATGAAATCATACCTGAACATGATGGACCTGAAGCATGGAAAAAAGTTTGTTGAAACAGATATTTAACATTGGGACAGATGATAACTGTATAATAAGCTGATTGGCTTGGTTTGCTCCCTGTAAGCCTCCAAGAAGCGAATCATCTGTTCCAGTAGGAGACTGTGATACTGAAAAATCAAAGACAAGTATGATTTTATAGAGTTTCAAAAGACATGTTAATTAACTAGTTACTAATCTACACACATAGGTAAAGATATATTTTAAATAAAAAATGCATTTAACAGAATTCATTTACAGTATTCAAAGTTATACTCTAGCATTTTAAAAAACTGTTTTCCTAACATTACTTGAAAGTAAAAAGGATACCAGAAAAAAAGCTCACAAGTTTACAAGACTCGGGCTGGCAAGATAGCTCAGCGGTCTAGAGCGCCTCCCAGGGACCGCGGTTCAAGCCCCAGTACCACATGCCATGCCAGCCCCTCCCCGCAGGGCCCGCTGAGCTCACACCCCACCCCCGCGAAAAAAGAATCCGTGATGTGTAGCGAGACACTGTAATAAATAAAGGAATTTAAAAAACAAAAAACAAGTTTACAAGACTCATTCAGCAAACAAAAACAACTTACTTTCTAGAAAAATCTAATAAAAACTGCAAGAAGGAAGAATCCTAGGCCAGCCAAATAGCTCAGTGGATTAAAGTAACTACAAATAGGAGCAGGAGGCCTAGGTTTCACCCCAGGCCTGCCCTGCCAGCCCTGCCCTCGGGTCGTGCTGAGACCAAAATTGAGACTTGGAGAGGTGGCGTGCCCCTCTAATCCCAGCACTTGGGAAGGCTGTAAACAGGAGGATCACTATTGAGTCCAATCCCGTATTGAAACCCTGAATCCTGTAGACCCCTCCTTAAAATACAGAAGAAAAAAAACTATCCTGACTATTAAGAGAAGCACACAATTTCAAGAACATTTTTCAATCTGCAATGTCTAACAATAAAATGGGCTACTTAGAGGAGTATTCAACTTTTCATGATAAAGCAGAGTCTAGTCCATATAAATGGGATTCCCATATTACATGAAAAAGACACAGTATCAACACACAGATTTAAGATGAGAGGACATCAGGCCATCTCTTCTGCTTTTCCTCCTGTTTCTGCGTTTTCTAAGACAAGACATAAATGCATATTACAAACTCGGAGGATACAAATTCACAAAGATCTAACACTGAGAATTCTCTCCTGAATGTGTTGTGAATTCTCTTTCACAGAAGAAGCGTATGGAATCTTCCTGGGTTTTCTCTAACATCTCCACCCATTTCTCACTCCTAGAGGAGGAAGTGATCTGAAGCCCTGTTATTGGTTTGTGTCTAGTTGTCCCCTCAAAGCCTCAAGCAGTCATGGGGCCGACTTCTAGAGTTTGTGATAAACATGATCCGTTGGGATTATGGGTGTGAGCACTGCTGGGGTTATGGGTTTGAGTGCTACATCCAGCCTGGGCCATATAGCCTGAATGCAATTCAAGGGACACAGACTTCCTCTCTGTAGTCATTGTTGCTGCTACTCCTCCCTTTGCTCCCATGAATGGCTGCCCTCTGCCACTTGCCACGCTGCCTTGGAGAACAAGCCAAATATGGACTGAAACCTCCAGTAACCATTACCCAAATAATCCTTTGCGTTCTTCACTTTTGAGTGCCAGGCACTATTCCCAGCATCGAGAAGAGTAACTGAGCCAAGCCCTAAGAAAAATGAACCTTATGCTGACTAGCAGTACACACCTACAATCCTACTGAGGCAGGAGGATAGCTATGAATTTGAGGTCAGTCTGGAAAACATAGTGAATTCAAGGATAGCTTGCATTACATAGAAAGGTGCTGTTTCAAATATGGGAAGAGGGAGAAGGAAGAGGGAGAGAAGGAAGAGGGAGAGAGGGAGGAGGGAGAGGGGAGGAAGAAAGAGGGAGAGAGGGAGAAAGGGAAGGGGCGAGAGGGAGGAGGGAGAGGGGAGAGAGGAAGGAAGGCAGGCAGTCAGGGAGGAAGGAAGAGGGAGAGAGGGAGAAAGGGAAGGGGTGAGAGGGAGAGAGACTGAGACCATCAATCTCCTCTGAGCACAACTCCTCAAATTTTGTTAAGCAGCATAATACCTTAATGGACTCGATGACAAGAAAATCTATGTAAGCCTAGCATACTACAACAGTAATAGCCAAACCTAGTAAAAGATCTTATTTCTGCAATTCATTTGTACTGATGCACCATCTATAGTTGCTTTCCAACTATAATGTCAAAAAGGAGTATTTCAACATACACAGTGTGGCAAACAACTGAATGATTATTTCTTTTACAGAAAAAGTCTGCATTCTTTTTCTATAAATAGTAAGGTAATTAATCTTCTCAATTAACAGGTTCAGTTAGCAAGTCCTTGAGACTGTCACACTATACACATACAATGTGTCATAGTCTTTTAGGGTCATAAAGATAGATCTTGATGCACACCTGGTTTTTTTTTGTTGTTGTTTTTTAATGGATTTAATGCATGTTCTACAGATTCTCACTACACAGAATGGACTCATAATGATCTTCCTGTTTTCAGCATTCCAAGCTCTGAGATTACAGGAATGTGCCATCATGCCCAGTCTGGTGATGCACACTTGTAATCCTATCACTCTGAGAGGCTGACATAGGAGGATGGCAAATGCAAGTCCAGCCTAGACAACCTGGGGAGACTTTGTAGTGAAATAATATTTTGCAAGTGTACAGGTTAGAAGAATGGGAAGGCTGGGGATGTAGATGAATGCAGGGCCCTGAATTGAACCCCCACTGCAACAAAAACAAAACAATCTTTGGGAGGGTGAAGCAGAAAGATCATAAGCTCAAGTCCAGCCTGATCAATGCAAATGTCTCAATATAAAAATACAATTTTACCATAGACTGGCTGCACAGGTAGAAAGCTACAGAAACTGTCTTAGAAATATTATCAACCTTATTAACAATACAAAGCAAAATAACAAAATTAAAAAAAAAGATCTGTCATTAACCTTCCAGCCTCACTATAATAAAAAAGCTTTGAACCAAACTTAACAGCATGAAATTTATTTAACCCCTTGTTATATTTCTCAGCTTGCTATTAACTTAGAGGGAGATAAGTTCTATACATAAAATTCCCTTGATTCACACCAGGCACAAAATTATAAAATATGTCCTTTAATTCACTTGAAAATAATCAATAGGTAATTCATCAGAATTCTCTAAGAATCATTACTTACACATAGGAGATGTATTTGTTAATGCCTGTAAAATGGAATCTGCTTCCAGAGTAGACATCATTTTCAACATAAGTTCTGCTTGCTGTTCAAGTCCAACTTCTAGACGAGCATCTAGGGCTGTAAGAGCAATTAAAAGATTTTATATGACCAGAATTGTCTCCTATATTCACCTGCAACAATTTTGTGAAAACACAAAAGGGAAATTAGTATGCCCTTGCAGAAGGGCAATACGGCAGGTGGTAGGTATGAAAGCACTGGAGGGAAAATACAAAGCAAAGGAAGTACAAGATAAGACATTTGTTATACAGAGACTGGGACATTATTTTAAGAACTGATAATAGAACCAAGTACATTAAGGATAATATACTCAATTTAATAAGATAAAAATGTGGAAAGGTAAATAAATAAATAATATGGAAAGGGAAAAGAACAGAACACTAGTTATATTAATACCAGGTGTACCAATCAAGGGAAACTCTCCACATTCAATATACTCAGGTAACAGTCCTCCTAGCTCTGTCCACCAAGAAGTAATGGAAACAGCCAATAAAATAGCAATACGTAAAAATTTCCCAATCTTGGCTTCTTAAAGATATTCCTCTTCAAAAAGGTTTGAATTATTTCATTACTTACAAAAACAGCTAATTTCCAGAGTGGGACAAATTTAATAAATGATGAACCTGGGGCATCACGTTTTGTCAAAGAAAAAGAAAATACTCAAAGAATGAGGACATGTTAAAGGTCAGAGAGCAAATTGAAGATCTTACTGATCAAATGTGAAACAATTTAAATATGAAATCCAACAAAGATAACAGTGAATGTACTTTAAGAAACTCAAATGCACACAAAAATGGTGAAAATAAAATTTGCCATTTGTATTTGATCACAATAAAAAAGCAACAAATGATAACAAATTATAAACAAAATTTAAAAAATCAGGGCCAAGGAGATGACTTAGTAGAATAAGCACTTCTCTGGCAAGTGCAAGGGCCTGAGTTCAATCCCTGGTTCCGCAAAAAAAAAACATAGGTTCATTTAAAAGTAAACAATAAACCAATGTACTGTAAAAACAAAAATTTGGTGAGGAAAGACAATATTTATAGTTTATATGTACTGAAAAGTAGCTTTTTACCAGAGGAAATGTATAATTTTATAATGAAGAAGCTTAGTAGATACCTCCTAAGCAAATGATTTGAACATTATCATCAGTAGTAGGACAAATCAAAGCCTGGGCCCCTGACAGGACACAATTAAAAAATCTGCCCATTATTTCTGTTCCTGCAAAAATGAATGAACTCAATCTAATCATAAAGTAATAGCATACAAACCCAAACTGAGAGTCATTCTACAAAATAACTGGCTTATGATCTTCAAAAGCATCTAAGTCATGAAAGTCAGCTCTGACAATCTGTTGCACACTACAGTGATATGCAGCACTCTGGGAGATAGATGCAGAAGCATATACTATCTTAGTTCATGATTTTGAATATTCTTATCAATATATGTGGCAGATTGGCTATATTTGAAAAATGAACAAAAGTCATGAGATTAGAAACTTCCTATCAAATGTTTTGAGTTAACAGAGACTACATTGTACTTACAACTTTCATTAAATGTGGTTGCTCCACATTTTTTAAATAGTCTATTCAAAAATATGTATGTCTGATATAATCTAATAGAAAAAAGTACTATTCAATATGCTTTTTTTAATAAGTAAAAATTTATCAAAAATAGAAAATTACACCAAAGCACAACTAAAATTAGTGCCAACTGTACACAGTCCACTATTATTATTTCAGAGGTCAAAAGGTAAAGAAGCTCTTCTAAACCTAGCAATAGAAAAAAAAAAAAGAGAGAGAGCTCTGATTGGCATTTAGAGCACATTTGTGAGTCTAAGCTCTTTCAGCAAACTTGTAGGCTAAATTTTTCAAGGGACAAAGTATACATACATCTGGTAATTGTTTGAAGAATAGCATCTGCCATCAAATACTCCCACACACACTTACCTTGAGATACTGAAACACTAACTGTCTGTGAGCCGTTCTTTTCCGTGTTTGCTGGTGGTTTTGCTACAGGTATGCCCAGACCTCCAATGTAAGGGTTGTAATTGTAGGTACCGTAATCAGCACCCCAATAATCATACCATGTGCTGCTTATTGGCTTAAAAAATAAAAATGAAGTTATAGTTTATATTTCTTGACTGAATGAAATACATTTGCATTATTTGAATCCAAACAGTGATACACAGCTAACTTTCATCCCACCTTTTAAATTTCCACAAAAAATTTAGAAAATTGAAAAAAAAAAAGTGGCACAAGAATAGCCTTTTCATCTGCCCAAAATCTAAAACTACCTAAATAAATCTGAAAATATACAGAAATTGAGAGATTACTGACACCTTAGAAAAACTAACATATTGAGAGGTCAGTGCCAATAGGAGGTTGCACGTGTATTTCTTAGAAGCTGTGTCAGATAAGATAAAAGGTAAAGCTGGTTAAGTTCAAAAGGCCAATTGGCTGCATGAAATGCTAATAATCTATAGCTGAACTTTCACAGCCTTATTGGTGGTTCTTATTACTTATTATTAATAAGTACAAGTATTATTATACTTATTAAAAGATGTATCAAAAATGATATATTTGTTTTATACTACTAGCTAGTTTTTTTTAACTGCTATCGTACTTATAGCAACTTAATGCATTTTGAGTCTATATGTGAAAAAAATAGGTCTATTTTCCATTTTTAGCAATTACTAAGACAAAATAGTAAAAGATTTTAATTGCAAAGAACATCCTAATACAGTATACCTTAAAAACCTTGGCTGCAAGAGGATCCTTTTCCAAATCAATATCTAAAGGATCGATGTCAACTTCCATTAAATCTTGAAGCAGCTCAAGGTCAATTTCTTTTTCTTTTTCCAAAGAAGAGAGGGGAGGTGTACCTTTAAATAATTGAAAGGAATATTATTGGTAGTATATCACATAGAATTGAAAGGATATCCTGTTTTTATTAACAGAAAAAAATTATTGTACTGTATCTGTTTAACATATACATGCCCAATTTAAAAATCGTTAACATTTTATATTTACAAAGTATTAATACGAAATTATCCCACAACACACAAAAAACAAGGCGATACTTGATTTCCTATAGAAACTTTGCTATTAAAAACAGCATTTCTAAGCCGGGCGTGGTGGCGCATGCCTGTAATCCCAGCACTAGGGAGGCTGAGGCAGGAGGATTGTTGTGAGTTCAAGATCAGCCTGAGCTACAAAATGAGCTTAAGGCCAGCCTGAACTGCACAGTGAGACCCTGTCTCAAAAAGACAAAAAAAAAAAGAAAGAAAAAAAAACAGCATTTCTAGAATGATTGAATTTATATTCAATATGTAATTCACTACAGTATTTTATCCAATGTAAAAAAGCAAAGATTTCTACGTAACTTACTCTATTATTAATCAGAAATTATTTTGCTCTGACCTAAGTTTTAAATAGTCTTCTAGCCCCTACAGTACTTACTATCCCATATTTCCCAGTCTCATTCTCAACATATACCAACTGCTTGTAGTGGGTATCAGTGTATAAAGAATAATAAAACACATCTCCCTTTGAAAAATAAACATTCAGAGTGCCAGGGAGATGGCTCAGTGGAATAAGGGCTTCCCTGGGAAGCGTAAGGACCTAAGTTCAATCCCAGGTTCTGCCAAAAATATATAAATTAATTAATTAATTAATTTTAAAAAACATTCAAAAGTAGGAAAACACTACAATCAAATTACATACATGGTATATGCTAGGAAAGATATCTGAGTATGCAAGGGAAGCCCACAAAAACAAGCCCTCAACTCCTAGAGGAAGTCATAATTTGTATCAATTGGCGATAAGGAAAAATTCTTCATGCAAATAAAAGGAAGTCTATTCCAGCTAAATGTTAGTAGTTTGTCAACATAAACATTAGTCATTCAGAGAAGCAATGTAAAATACATTTATCAGGAAAATAATTGATATCATTTAAAAGAGCAAAGACCTACCAGAAAAACACTGTATGCTTCAATAACATTCTATATTTGGAAACATTTTTATTCATTAAAGAACTATGGAATATTTTAAAGAAAACAAAATGAAAACTGCACCTGTCATGTCATGTGTCAGAGGTTCATCTACAGTTTCCAGCAACTGAGCGGATGACTGCTGAAGGGAGTCGTCTGAATCACCAGCTGTCGCACCCACATCATCACCCACCGTCCCATCCTCCATGGCTTCAGCAGCTACTGGCGCCAACAATTCTCCTAGATTTAAAGAGATAGTCCTAACCATTTTAATAATTTATACACAATCTTCTCAAACAGGTGAAAGAATGACAGAACATATACTTTACCAACAGAAAAGAATCTAAAGAAAATGAGTCTACATCTGTCTATCAAAAGCTAGGACTCACTGCAGTACCTTCAAAGGCCAAGTGACTAGTAAGAAACATGGAACATAATGAATACAATTACGAATACTTTACATTTGTTAACTTACTTGTCGATCATAAGAAGCTTTTAAAGATGATCTTTGTTTTTATTTTACAAATGAAGGAACACAGGCACGGTGATTTCCTCAAAGCTGCATACAGAACTAGTAAGCAGCACCCCACTGATGCTCAACAAGGAAGCACACCAGCATTTACATCCCTGCATGTTAACAACCTAACTCTTTGCTAAACACTTTCTCTTACCAAAACTATCAGCATAACTAAACAAAAAAAATTAAATAGTCACTGTCGCTTTAACTTCAAAGAAAACTCTTGTATTTTGGCTTTCATTAGATTATAGACTCCTTTAAAATTACACTGTTGAGCAGTAACACGCTAATTCTAATTTACTCTAGGAAAATTGAATCTTGACAAACCTGCTAAGATATCCTGCAGCATACAAGTTAAGGAATACTGAGCCCAAGCACCACCCCAAGATATATCTCCTCTGTTGAAGTCAGTTCCAACCAAAAGTAGCAGTAGTCTTTCCAGTTGTGGTTCATTCACAATCTCACAGAGATGAATAGTTGGTCTTGTGGCATTTGCAATGCGTGCAAGAACCTGTAATATATTTTATAAATCAAACACTTAACAAGCAAATTATAATCTTAAAAAAAAAAAACAGAAATCTATCATTACATTGGTGCTGGAGTAATAATTTTCACTAATGACATATCATCTTGGTATCAAACCATAAGAGAGTTCAGAAGAACAAAATTTCATATTAAACATTAAATCTGATAAAACTGAGTAGTTGCTATAAACACCAAATATGATCCAGGAAAGCAATCACAGTTTTAAAGGACTTTTGTTAATACCATTTGATGCTTTATTTGCATATTTCCTCTTTTATTTAAGAAAAGCAATTTAGAAAACCCAAAGTACCCTCATTCCAAACCATCCAAATTTTTCAAGCCATCCAATTTTAACAAAGTTTAAAACTTAAATCAAGTTTCCTCAGGAAATGTGAAAGTGATAAGTAAATCTTTCAAGGCATGATTAAAAAGAACTGCAAAACAAAAAGCACAAACTTTTTTTTTTGAAAAACTTATTATTAATAAAAATCAATTTAAAAATTCCATCTTTTCAAGTTTTATTCCAACCCTATAAGTCTGTGTTTATAAATTATACTAAATAGTTTTCTTACCTTGCAAACAAATAATAAGAGATCTGCATGACATGTGAAATCCATGGAGAGGAGAAACAGAACAAGTTTTTGGACTACTGAAATACAGCGTTCATGGGCCAGAGTAAATGGAAGTGGTTCTATCTCTGGACTTTCTTTTGTGGTTGTAACTTCTGTATCTAAATTAGAACGAGACCATTCTGCTGTCCGACGCAAACGAATTAAGTCTTTAAAGTGCTGCATGCAGAAATGTATATTTGAATTAATATTTAAAGAAAAAATTTCAGTACAAATTTACAGAATGAAATGTTCACTCAACAAACAACTTGCAATGAAAAAAATTCTACATAAACCATAAGCTTCAAAAGTAAAGATTAAAAGCTATGCTGACTATGTACCTTACTTCCTACTGCATATATGATACATAATAGAATTTAAGGAAAGTGAAATACTACAAAAAGAACACAGACCCAGCACTCGGGAGGCTGAGGCAGGAGGATTGTTGTGAGTTCGAGACCAGCCTGAGCTACAAAGTGAGCTTAAGGCCAGCCTGAACTGTATAGTGAGACCCTGTCTCAAAAAGACAAAAAAAAAAAAAAAAAAAAAAAAAAAAAAAAAAAAAAAAAAAAATAAACAAAAAAAAAAAAAAAAAAAAAAAAAAAAAAAAAAGAACACAGAAAGATACTACACCTCACGTAACATCTCAAATAAACCTTACCAGATATTCTAAAACAGTTTATACCAGGTTGACAGTAAAGAAAATTAACTTCAAATACAAAATATTTAGTTAAATTATTTCAAAATCTGATAGCATAAGTGTAATGTCGTACTTATTTAAACAAAATACAAATTTGGTTGTTACATATATTAGATACATACACATAAGTAATACATACTAAAAATTTCAAAACAATATTTAAAAATCACAGAAGTCATTTTAACTTAGAAAAGGACAGGCTACATTTCAGCCTTATACACTATAAGATCCAGGAGAAATTTCAATTACACCCTAACCCTGAAAATATTTCAATAACATAATAAAAGTGAAATAAGCCACAAACATCACTTAATACATTAATTTAATCTTTAGGGCTAACAAAAATGGTATATAATGGTTTATAATCACACTGTGTATTTCTCTCTGTGTGTGTATGTGTGTGTGTGTGTTGAATATGGGTTTCACTGTGTACTCTAGACTGGCCTCAAACTTGAGGCAATCTTCCTGTCTCAGATTCCCAAATACTAGCATTACAGGTATGTGCCACCACACATGGTATGTATGAAAATAATAAATAGCATGGTAAATGCACATGAATAAATTCTTGTTGATAACCAGAATAATGTATTTAAGTTTTCCTAGTCATTATTAAAGATACTAAAAAATTACATAATCTAAATGGCTAAAAAGAAACTCTGAAAAAATTCCATTCTGTCAAAAAGCATTAACCATACCTTTGAAGTAGCCTGTTTTAGTTTTGCTTGCTCTACCAGGAGTTTATATGATGATCCTTTGTTACTCTGTATTTTTTCTTTTTCCATCTGTTCCACCAAAGCCTTCTGTTTTGCTTTTAGTAGGTTAAGTTGCTATAAAATACAAATAAGTAAACCTTAAAATAACAGTGTTCAAAAAAAAGTAAGTTACTACTCTTCTCAGAACTGAAACTGATAAGAATAGAGTCACTCCTTTAAAGCTCCATAAAACAATTTTAACTGTACTGTTCATTTAAAGAAATCACTTCAACATTCTGACTTCAAGACCTATATTCTCTTTAAAAATGAATCAGTTCCTGCTGGGTGTGATGGCACATGCCTGTAGTCCCAGCTCTCAAAGCTAAGGCAGGAGGATCACTGCAGTTTGAGATCAGCCTATGCACAAAGTAAGCTTAAGGCTAGCCTGAAATGCATAGCAAGACCCTCTTCCAAAAAGACAAAAAGAATTAATCAGTTCCTTACCCCTGAGAGAAAATAATTGTAGCTTTTTTTTTTTTCTATTTTAGGGAAAGGTCTACAGGGTGTTCAGAGTCTCACTACTACATAAGACTCATAGCCTGTTTACAGCCTTCCAAGAGCTGGGATTACAAGCACACAATCATCACAACCAGTCTCAACACAACCTAGGTGCAGGGCCAGTGTGGCAGGCCTGGGGATTGAACCCCTGGCCCCTGAATGTACCTAAACAAGTGCTTTAATCCGCTGAGCTATTTGGCTGGCCCTGAGGGTATAATTTTATACAAAGAATTTTAGATTCACAGAGATCTCTTAAATATACATTACTGAATTTCCCATCATAGTGATATTATACAAAAGTACAGCATTATCAAAACATGTACTAACCCTACAAAATTCACCAACTTTCTTCACATTTTTTGCAATTTCACTTACATTAATGTGTATATGCCCAGGCATGCTGTCAACTGCATATAATCTTACATGTTTGTGCATAGTCAATACTGAATGGTTCTAACACAGGGTTCTGTTATGCTTTCCTTTTTTAACACAAACTCCTAAACCACCCTCCTATACCCTCTTCCCATAAATAAACCCCAGAAATCAAAAAGCTTAGCAACAAACTAATAAATCAAAGGAAAAACTGCCCATGAATACCTTCCAAGCTATTAAATGGCTTTCACAAATATCCAGAAAATTACTTTAAAAAGTCATTAGAAAGGTATAGCCTCAATTATAAACTAAAAATCAGCCATATTAGTCTTCTCTAAAAGCACTTCATACATTTCTACTACTAACGCATTACTTTATGATATGAGGGGAAAATATTATAAAAAACCATATGATTACACAGATAAGAAACATGTTCCTAAATTGAAACTAGCAGGCACATGTAATGAAAAACTCAATAACTATAAATTAAGTATTACACATTTTGGAATTTTTTGAAATATGGTAAAAATTCTATGATAAACATATGCAATAATTATGATAACATATCTAGAAAAAAGAAGCACAATTTTACTTACTACACAAATACATGTTTTCCAAACAATTTGACTGTAAGTTGACAACCTGATGCCCAAAAAATCTGAATATTATACATGCTACATAGAAATAAGAAAATTCTCTGGAAAAATAATACAACCATAGAATTAAAACCGATGCCTTACCATCAATTATTCCTTGCATACTCTTTCAGGTATTGTTGACTAAATAATGTCTTCAAACAAAAAATCAAATATTAAAATTTTATTTGATAATATTCTAGGATTATACATATTACCTTATATTTTAGGTTCTGCTTTTCAATTTTATATCTATAATTATATATACATGAATAAACATGACAGGCATAAATATTAAGTGACCAATACATTTTAGCTTCATTTAAAAAATTACAAGTTAGGATTACCTAAAATTAGTTAAAAGTCTGAAAAGAAGAAATTAAAGAAGATACTTAACACTGGTTTTTCTTTGAAAAGACTCATTTAGCTTAGAGTTGAAAAAAATGCCCAATGCCTTCAGTTCTTTCATGATAGGTTTTCATAAAAAAATCTATTACATTTCATTAAAAATTTAACATAAGCACTGCAAACTAATTACCACATAAAACATGCTAGGGAGTTCTACTCTAGGAATCCAGGGAGAAGTATGGTCAGTTTGTAACCAAAAAACTTTAGGGACAGCACGGCAATGAATTAAAGAAGAATAAAGGCAGGAGGGCATTCTGATTACTCAATTACAACAGGAGCAACACAGATGAAAAGAAGTGCACACATACAAAAAACTACTTTCCCACTAAAAACATATGTGGGGCTCGGGAGTTAGCTCAGTAGAATAGATGCTTGCCTGGCAAGCGCAAGGTCCTGAATTCAATTTCTGGTACTGAAGAAAAAACAAAAAAAAACCTACTTTCCCACTAAGAAAGGAACATTTTACAGAATACCACCAAAATTCTGTACATTAGGTACTGTTGGCTTTCACAGTCTCAAAAACTGTTAATTTCTCTGAACTGCATAGCCCATCAATGTCACACCCAAGATATGAGACATCTGTCAACCTCCAAAATGATAACTTACCTAATAAATGAACAATAATAAATTAATGTTACAACTATTACCTGCTTATGGTGAACAAGCTGCTTTCTTATTTTTCTGGAATACAATCTATCAAGGCTACTGCTGCCCTTGGAAGATCTACTTAAACTCTGAGTGTGCAGATTATTGTTGATAAAACTCCACTGGTTACCTTCAAAAGGAAAGAAAAGTTTTACTAATAATACTGTTAAATGGAATTTTAAAGTATCTTTCACATCTTGAAAGACAAAAACAATTATTTCAATCATGAAAAAGCAGGTATTAAAAAAATTAAAGAAACTGCTATAAAGTAACTGTTGGAAGATTTGACCTTACAAAGGTTAAATAACTCTTAAGATTCTACATGAGTTTAAGATCATAATTCTATCTTTAATCTTATAGTTAGAATAAGTCATTCAATAATGTTTCAGATTAATGTTTGTAAAATGCAGCTTCAATAGTGTTAATGAGTTTAATAATAGTTAAAGCATTTCTGTTTGCAATGAGACACTGAGTGTGTACCATTATTTTGCTGGATTCAGCCCAATATCACTTTACACTTCTCAACATCTTTACTCATACTGAATAAATATAAAAATATGTTTCCTCTTCTCTGTCTTTTCAAGTCTTGGTTTACATTCCCTAACCTCAAAACACCTCTTCCACTAAGTTTCCATATTAAACATAAAAAAGTTGGGCTCCACATATTAGTCGTTCTATTAAAATTCATATTGTAGTTACATTTATTTTAGGAGATATCTTATTCTTTTACTGAGTAAAAATAACTCATAATTATTTATTTTCTAAAATATCTACAAACAGCAAATTCCCCATACATTAAAAATCCTTAGGGGCCAGGTAGATGGCTCAGGGGAATAAGCATTTCCCTGGCAAGTGCAAGGGCCTGAGTTCAATTCCTGGTTCTGCCAAAAAAAAAAAAAAGCATAAGGGGATGTCTTATGCTTTCATGTACAAAAATGCTTGATTTTTTGGGGGCTGGCAAGGTACTGTATCATACTAACCACACATAAAATATTGGATAGCGCTTAATATCTGTATTTACATATTTGGTTGCTACCTCAAATCCTTATTTGGAAAATGGGAATGAAAACATTAATCTCTTTATTTTGTCCCTCAACCAATGGACAAAGACTACACAGCAAAACAATCAGGTAATGTATGTATCTATGCGTAAACACCATTTGTAGCCCGATGAATACAGTGCAGTAGAAGGCAGCATTTGCCTTGGTTCAGTAGTCAGCAAGTCCTTCGGAAAGAGGTTAAAGATAATTTACAATTAATTGACCTCCACAGTGGTAAAAATGACACATCCTACTAAAATAAAACATAAAAAACAAGAAATCTTTCTAAATTTCCCTTTCAGAACACACTTTTATGCATTTTATTATAAAGTATTTGAATGAGCATGGAGAGAAACCCTTGTGAAACACAAGTTTATAAAACAAACTCAGAAACTTTAAAAAGTGATGTTCAGAACAAGAAGTCTGTCCACCAAATACAAATTCTATCTTTTTTTTTTTTTGGTCTTTTTTGAGACAGGGTCTCACTATGCAGTTCAGGCTAGCCTTAAGCTCACTTTGTAGCTCAGGCTGGTCTCGAACTCACAGCAACCCTCCCGCCTCAGCCTCCCAAGTGCTGGGATTACAGGCATGCGCCACCACACCCGGCTCACAAATTCTATCTTTAAATAGCTTGCTGATAGCTAACTCAGATTTTACATAAGTTACATACAGCTGGTAACTCCAGGCCACTAGCCAGTTCTGGAACAACTGTAGTGTCACTCAAAATGCCCACCAACATATTATTATAAACTTCTAATACCTGTCAAAAATCTTTCCCTGTCTTTACCATTCAAAGGTTTCTTTGCAGCTGCTGCTTCATCTTCAACAGTTGCCACATAATCCAGCAACCTGGACACCAGCATAACAACCCAACTGATCATAGGAATATCTAGCACTCCTACATAGAGAAAGATGGGGGAAAAAATTCAGATACTATGATTCCTAACAAAGTCTGAAGACAACTGAAATACAACATTTTACAAAAATCAGCCATACTGTATCATTACTAAAAGTAATATTTATATAATAATAAACCTCAAAACTAGACACTTTGACAAAAAATTGGGAAAAACATTGATTCTAAGAAAGGGCAGGTACTTTCTGGTATGAAAATAAGAGTGTACAATTCCCTGTGACAAACACTAATTCATTAACTGTGAAACAAGGTATAAAATTCAAAGGAAGCTGAAATAAAATATCCAATTCAACTTACAATTCATATCATACCAAACTATGTTATAAGTTTATTAATAAAATAATTTTCTTGCTCAAATGAAATACATCATTGACCAAAACAGCAACTATGGATGAAAACTTACACAAAGGAGTCTGCTTTTACTTATGTAGTACAGAAAAAACATTACAATAATTTCACAACTCAAAGTTCAAAATCATAAAAAGATAATACAGTTAAAAGTAACAATTATGTAGCAATCACTCCAAAGCTTCTATATCATAAAGACACTAGTAATACATGTTATAATAAATGCTAACCTATTTCACAGTCAATATTTTATGAAATATTCCATTTTTACAAAGACGGCTGTTTTATATTACTACCTTCTGTTCTCCTATGTATGGGTAACTCTGGCTGGAGAGGTGACAATAAATTATCCAAAAG
>PVKA01030627.1:0-21076 GCA_004027165.1 Ctenomys sociabilis | reverse complement strand
AGACAACATTACACAATGGATTAATTATTTTAACTGTCCTACTAACCTGTTTTGAACCTGTCTCATTGCTATTTCTTTTTCAATAAAATTAATTTAAAAATAACAATATAAAAATTAAAGAAATGCAAAGTTTTCTGATTAGGAAACAAAATTCAAGACACAAATCTCAATAGGTGGTAATTGTATCAGTTTTGGCAAACAGAACTGTGTATTTTCCACATATTATTTTTGTAAATGGCACAATTACAAACACAATGGCATCATTTCAATTACATAGTTAAATCAATCAATATTTGACTATCTGTCAACTCTCATGTATTTGTCTTCTAGAAAAGTCTTATCTTCTTTCTTTTTCTTCACTTATTTTCTGGAGAACAGAAACAAATCTCAATTTGAGATTTCAAACAAAAGCCTATAAATGTGCTGCCCTTTGCACCAGAAAGCTTGTATGGATGTAAGACAGCTCACACCCATCTGGTCAGTTAATAATTTAATGTCATTGCTTTTCGGCAAGTTGAGCCTTTGTTCCTCTTGTTTCCCTGATTGGTGAAAAGCACAGATGGCAACACACTGTTGCCTCATGACTAAAATTTGACAATAGGTTTGCTATTAAAATAACTCCTGTGTTAAGTGTAGTTACAATACACTATTCATATTATCTTTGAAAGTGTCTACTATTACCCTATCAATGTAATAGTCACTACAATACACCTGTAAGTAGGGAGAGAGTGTCTTCCAGGAGGGTACAAATTAGAGTATGTGAGTAACATGGATCACAAGCATTTTCTATTTCCCCTACACCAATCTTTGCCCACTTACCCATTTGGCTTCATAGAAAAAAAGTCATTGAATCACACATATGAAGATATTCATTGATATTAATACCTCACTCAGCCCATTTCTGAAGTATGCTTAAAAATTTGTCCAGAACATGCAATTTCCTAGAAAATTGGGAATTAGTGGGCCATCCAAATAGCTCAGTGGATTAAAGCACATGCAAGCAGTTGAGGGGATGGGGTTTTTTTGATAACTGGGCCTGCTGTACTGGCCCTGACCCTGGGATGTGCTGAGACAGCAACTGAGAATGGGCGTGGTGGTGCGTGCCTATAACCCCAGCTCTTAGGAGGCTGTAAACAGGTAGATCACTATGAGTCTGATCTAGTAGTGAGACCCTGAATGCCTTGTAGGCCCTTCCCTAAAATACAAAAAAAAAAAAAGAAAGAAAGAAAATTGGAAATTTGTTTGGATAGTATTACTTCTATCGACCATTTATCATATCCAATTTTTAAATCTAATACAGTAATTTATGATTACTTCATAAAATTTCCCTTAAGCAATGATTTTTAGGCATCATTCAGACAGCTCCAGTGTCAACCTTGCAACACGCCTTGCTGCTCTCATTCTATGATGTGTGAGTAAAGCAGGATACGTTCATGTGCCCTGAAAGGTTGGGATACAACAGGCAATGGCGTCATGCTCATAAGCCGAAAACTTCTCTGCATTCTTCCAGCATAGTCAGGCATTCTTGGCAGAAAATAAAACTCATTTCTGGCCTCTCCTCGGTCTTTGATGTATTCTGGTGCTATAAGTCTCTGCCTTACTTTGTGTCCTAGGACAGCCTATCCCTCTATCTGCTCTGGGACTTGGGCACTGTCTCACCTTCACCCCAACTCTTCCCCCACCACACACCCATCACACGTTACCACGCAAAACTGACAGACACCTTGGGCTGACACCAGAGTGACACCAGTAGTTTTGCTCACTCAGTCCTCTACTCTGCGAATGCCCGGCCAGTGATGGGCTTGTTCACATGATAGTCTTCTAGAAGAGCTGAAGATGAGAAAAGATTAGGCCCTTGCACTGCTTGGGCACATCAGATCATCACTTTCCAGGGAGGAGGTAGCTATGTGCTGGACCATTTGGTATCTTCTGATGACTTGCTATCTTATCCCTCAATCCCCAGTGTGCAATGGTGCAGTATCTTTCACTTATTTTGCTTTTCTCCTTAACTTCCATTTTGTATACCATAATAGATAATAATAGAGTCCAAACTGGATCTCAATGTAGTAAATGACATCATACTACCAAATCCCATGTGGAATGTCAGAAAATGAAGTCTGCCACATATTTGTTTCCATTCATCCTGTGACATTCTGAATCTTACTCCTGAGGAGGAAGGCTCAGGGCTGCCTTGATCTAATTATCAATATGCCCAATATTATGCGAGCCAAAAACAAAATGAGAAAAGTACGTTAATATTTTGTCAAAATATCTTTTCCAGGCACATATCTCTTTCTGAAGTAATTACATAGTATAAATGTAGAGGAAGTTTCCATTTGGAAACTTATTTCCAATACTTTACATATAAAATATTGAAGATCTGCAGGGTAGACTGAATGAGTTACACATGGGGTTAGCCTTGAAGATATTAATGCATTCTGAAGTGGTATTGAACACCCTCAGTGTGCATTTGCTGAACTGCAAGGCAAGGATGATAGCATTTGTCCATCAGTGGTTTTCTAAGGTGGTCACTCAAAGCTCAGTGGAGGTATCCATGACCCGTGAGCCTCTGGGGCAGATGACTGACAGATATGTATAAGTCCCAGTCCTAAGAAGCTCCGGGAAAGGGCTTTAACCAAAGTTTACACACACACACACACACACACACACACACACACACACACACACACACACACCCATACACACACCCATGTATACTAGCCTTAGAATTTATGTTTGATTGTTTTCTTAGGAAAATATACAGAGCTTTGAAGGGGAGGTCCAAGAGTTGAAATGCAGCGAGCACAGTTTTGTAATGTGACTTGTTACCGTACGACGGGCTGTAATTTCCTGTTCCTTGACGCTAAGCCAAATCCGCACCCAAACTAACTAACCTTAGTACTGATAGCAACTCTACAAGTGCTGCTTCTTTCCTGGCAGGCTAAAATGTGCTGGTACAGACAATTTCAGACTTAAGGTCGGACAGACTGGGGCACATTCCCACACCATAGTTTAGTAAATTGGAACTTTCAATTTCAGCTTTCTTATCTAATGAGTGAGGAGCAGATTGTCCACTTTTAAGTATCACCAAGCACTTTTAGCAAATATACCTGGCCCATTACTTGTCCTCAGCAAAGAGATGTTATTTTAACTGTTTTCCTTTTCTAGGATTAGACAATAGAAGCCACTGCATTTATTTTATAGCTTAAAATAATTTATTAGTAGAGTATGTTATTCTTGATGTGAAGCACACACAACACGAAAAATAAACTAAAAATATACAAATAACAACAGTCTTATTGTCCGTGAGACCCATTTCTTTATATTTCAAGAGATGCCCCCGTTCTAGTCTAAATGAGATTGTGTTTTCTGCGAGTCCATGGATATTTAATCTAACGTGGTTTTGCAACCAAAAGGTGTTGGAATTGAGTCCGCAGTCACATTCCACACAGGTTAGAACAGGAAACACACCTGCAAACTTTGCTCAGCTCAATTTAGAGTTAAAATGAGATCCGTGTGGGAGGCAGCCCCGCTTGGAACATTCATGTACCATGTAGGGTGCATCTTTAATGCATGGAAGGGCTCTCTGGGAGCAAGAGGCATGAAAGTTTGAAATACCAGAGCTGAGCTTGGGAGCAAAGCACCTCTGTGAAAGTGGAGCTGATTTTCCTTCTGCAGAATAACACCCAGGGAAAGGTACATCCCAATTTGCCCTTGAAGCAAAGGGCATGTTGATCGCCTGCATACCACTGCTAGCTCGGAAATTCATTATGAATTACATTTTGGACTAGTAGTAAAAAGAATTTACTATGGAATGTAATAATTGCACCATCATTGTTTCATTAAACCAATAGTAATGAAACATTTCCACCTTTTAGTGGACTTGTTAGATACTGATTAACCGGGACATATCATTATTTTCTGCAGAACACGGCTGAATCTGGCAATGAGCACTGAGAAGCAATCAGGCACCAGTGTATGCTGGAATTAATAATTATACTAAATTGGGTGCAATGAATAATTTATGGTGTAAATTCTTATGCAATTCGCTATGGTAACCCACAAGAAGAGATCTGCTGTATTTTAACAAAGCACAAGCCACAGGAATAAAATAATAATAATCAAGTAACAACCCACTTCAGGAGGAAAACATTGGAGAAAGGCAAACTGCAGTAAGGTAAAATATGAAATAGTATCATCACTGTTGTCATTATTTCACTTCCATCACTTATCCAGTGGTGCAAAGGACTCACATAAAGCTTAAGTACACCTCTTTGTTCTTTAAATGATGACAGCAGATAGGGTCCTCTTCATTCAGAAGGTACTGCAGAGTGTGTTGGTTGGGCTGGCTGTGTTTTCAACAAACAAAAGCAATTTCCAAGTTATATTTAGTCTACCTTATTGTGATAACAAAAATCATAATTCAGAAGGTGTGTTAAGGGAGAAAAATGTGGTTAAGTTTGCTGCACACATGGGTCCTATGCAGAAACTGTGCTTTGTGTATCATAAGTGCTCAGTGATGCCCACTTTCCCATGCATTATGGTGTTGTGTCTAGCACCATCTGCATAAACTTCTTTGATCTTGGTGTATTGTTATAATAATATAGGCAAGGAAATATATTTCTGGAAATCAAACAGGTTCACTCAGCTAAAAAATTAGTGCCCTGCAGCTTCCTACTCTTGCAGGGATATGCTGCCTAATCCAGGCTAGGTCCTTCAGAGCTTTTTCCTTTGCACTCTAAAATAATTCTACACTTAGCTGTGATGGCCCACCCTAGTCAGAGACAAGCCAGACAGGCGAGGCATTCACCTTGACCTTGATGATGCCCTGTCTCATTTGCTTGTCTTGGTCAAGAGAAAACCCTTATGCTCAACCATAGATTGTCTTCCTTTTGAAAGCCAAAGAAGTTCTGGCACAAGGAAGAAGGATCTGGATTCCCTTGCCCAAGTCTCCCACTCTTGCCTTGGTTGATTGATTTAATCATTATCATGAAATTAAGTTTTGGGAGAGAAATGGGAGCTTAAGTAAAATACATAAAAAACATCCGTCTTAACTGTTTTATAAAACTGAAGCCTATTTTTGACCTGAGAATGTTCTACCTAAACAGGGTGCTTTGGGGTGCCAGTCCAGTGGGGGAAGTTCTGGAGCTCTCCATACTGATCCCTCAGGAATCTCCCCAAGTGACCGTTGGCTGGCTGAGAGAAAGTTCCCACTGTCAGGCAAACCTGCATTCCATCCACAGACCTGGATGTCCGCATATTTTCATCTGTAAAATCTGTGATTCAGATAGTTTGGTGGTCAAATGTGTATTCAGGGTTCTGGCTTTCCAGGGAGGAATAATTCACTGAGAAAAGCAGAACAGGCTTCTCTGAGACAATGGACCTTTGAAACATGCTAACTCACCTTTGCTTTCAGGAAAAAGGATATGTCTCTCTCCAATAAAGTTGATGACAATGCATTAGAGTTATTAGAAAGAAAAGAACACCAAAATATGAAATTTAAAAAGATATTGTGGCTGAGAGTAAGAATAGAGGGAAGAGGTTCTATCAAATATATACAGACTCTAGTCTATTTCAGAGTGAGGATTACCCTTTCTAGGCTGTTGGGGCTTTGGGTCATACCTCAGAAACAGGCATTGAATTCAGCATAGAATAGAATCAACTGGCTCCAAGAGTCCTCAATTTTTTCCCAGGCAAAAACTCTGGCCTCACACCTTACCTCCTGAAATTTGTTACATTTAATTCATATAACAGCTGGCAAATAAATTATCTCAACTTAAAGTTTACTTACTCTTGCTTCACATGGGATGTTTGAAACCTTTTAAGAAAATCAGAAGTTAAAATTTAACTCATTCCAATTACTGAATACCATTCCAAGTTTAGTTAATTAAAACTAGAAATTTAAGATAATATTTTGGAAGTATTTTTAATAAAATTCACAGCCTTCATTCCCAGTTTTAATAATTGAGGCTGTTATAAATTTGACCCATACAGAGTAACCTTGATGATTATTTGTTATGTATTCAGTTTTGTCTGCCCTAGCTTCAGCTTAAATATTAATGGCTAAAAAGAAAATCTACAAAATCCCTGAAGCTGAACTGTAGGAGTCCAGCACTTTTTAGCTGGTGGCAATGAATATAATCATCATTTCTGTGCTAATTTTTGAAGATAGCAACAAATATGGAAGCATATAATTTAGAGAATGGTACATAGAACAGTTAACAACTTGCATATGCAAAACCTAAAGCTTATTCTGGAAGTCGCCTTTCTAGAATAAAAGTGCTTAAGAATATAGGTGTGACCATAATCTATAAAATATGGGGAGAGAGTTCATGTTTGTGCAGGAAGAATTCAAAGATAGAGGCGGCTGGCTGCAGGGACTAGGAGCTTTCTTCTCACTCAGGTTACCACAGGCCAGCTTGCTCTGATTTCAGTAGGCCTCACAGCTACTTGGTGCTGTGAATCTTTCCAGTGGCTACCTTTCTCAGTTTAGATCTCAGCTCTACCAAACATGAACTCTTTGGATTTTGAGCAAGTCAGAACTTATGCACTTCCTCTACTGTATGGGAATGGGAATAGTTGTTACATTATATTTTCTTGTGAGGATTAATTTCTATACAACTTTGAAAAGCCCTTGAAACAGGAAAACTGTTCAATCTACGTTAGCTCTTATAAATAAATCATAATGGGGATGATCAAAAGAACCCAGCAGACAGCTGTGGCTCTACAGATAAAGGTCTAGACTTTTGGAAAATTAGAATTAAAATGGAGCATCATTTCTCAGAACTTCCAGTTACTCCAAATACTTCACAAGTGGTTAATAATCAACTAATGTGAATTTATCATAAGAAATCTGTAACCTGGGTAGTATCAAGTATTGAAAGTACACTAAATTTATCAAACATTTATTAAGCATCAGTTAATAGCATACAGGTATCAATTGATCTGTAAACATTTTCACTAACATCTCTATGTTCTGGAACCTAAAACTCAAGTCATAGCTGAGTGCCAGGCATGGTGGGGAATGATTCTCTTCCCAACATTGTAGGGCACTTAGCAGGAAGATTGCAAGTGTGAATGTAACCCCCAGCAGCTTAGCAAGATCCTACCTTACAAAAGGCTAAAGATATAACATGGTACAAAGGTCCTGTGTTCACTCCTTAGCACCACAGAAAGTCATAACTTAGAATATGAGTGAATTGACGTGCAATTGCTGTATGGTACAATTACTGGTACAACATCAGTACAAAAGACATACTAGCATATGAAGGAAGAAGTACTTCTTTCTCAGTTTAGATCTCAGCTCTACCAAAGTACTTCTTCCTTCATATGCTAGTATGTCTTTTATACTGATATTGTTTTACTGAATTAAGTGAGCTCTGGAAAAGTAGAATCCTCGAAAGATCAGAAAAAAGTACTGGATTGACTAAAAAGCAATGTGTACAGGTCCTTAGCACATCAAACATCACAGTGGAAAGTTAGGCTTGGGCTTCACAGTGTGTGACGTCAGCCAGGGGAATGGGACAGGAAAGCAAGAGCCACAAGGATTGTGACATGCTAGGCAAACCACAGGCCATTTGCTCAGATTGCTGGGCAGCTGAAAATCTCTTCAGAATTGGAAAGGAGAAAGATGGCAAAGAGAATAAGATATGCAACACTAAAGTCCAGAGCTGGTGACAACACTGGATTAATCTGCAGAGCTTAAAGCAGTTTTCAAAAATGTGCATCAAGTGACTGTTGAAGGTCACAGGCAGAACAGGGGCAGAACAGAACCAAGCTCCAGTCAGGAAGGGAGACGAGGAGGGACAATGATGAGCGACTTGGTGGCAGCACCTGACCTGCGGCATTGCTTGCTATGGTTCACTACGCTTCTTTTCATTTTAACTCTCTTCCTCCACATCTGCTTTTATGTCCTGACTTGAAAAGCAGAGGTCAGTGTAGCAATGGTGATGTTCTATTCATTGGCTGTTTACTTTGCACTATCATGGAGCTAGAGGGCACCAAGGAGTTAGAGGGATGGCTCTTTGAAAACCCCTAAAAATTCTCACAGGAATCTTGTTTTTGCATATATATATATATATATATATATATATATATATATATATATATATATATATATATATATATATATATATATTTTTTTTTTATATATATATATATATATATATATATATATATATATATATATATATATATATATATATATATATGTTTTTGTATGTTTTGCATATGTGTATATATATATCAATATACATATGCAAAACATACAAAAAACATCAAGAGATATGTGAAATATGTATAAAAACATCAAGGAATATATATCCTAATATATATCAGCTTCTATCATGTGTGTGTATATATATAATTTACATATCTCTCTCTCTCTGAGAGAGAGACAGATAGACACAGAGACACAGAGAAAAAGTTAAGTGATTTGTCCAAAAGAGATATTGAGTGACAAATGTTTACATAACTCAGGCCTTTCTGGTGTATTGACACAGCCTGAAAATTTCAAGCTGTGTGTTCTCTTAAAGAACCTTATTGGTGCCGGGAGATAGCTTAGTAGAATAAGAGCTTGCCTGGTACTCGCAAGGGCCTGAGCTCAATCTCCTTTTCCAGAAAAAAGAAAGAAAGAAAGAAAGGTCCTCATAAGCTAAAATTTTGCTGCTTTTGACAGCTCCGAAGTGTCTGTGCATGTTCCCTGGGTCCGGCCACGCCCCTCTTCTGAGCACATGCATGACAAACAGAATTTCCTGGCAGCCCCACACTGGATACTGTGACCCATGACTTCTAAGTTGCGCCATCTGACCTGTGAGTCCTTAGGTTCTGGTGGGCTGGGCAACACCTGGGAGAGGGGAAAGAGGCTATTTATGCTAAAAAATTAGAGCCGTCCTTAGAAGATGCTGGAACTGGGCAGACACAAGCATGTAAGGATTTTTTGCAAGATTTTGCAGGATTTGTTGCCTTCCTTTAATTGTTTTGATTTCTTGAGACAGCCTTGCATGAATTTCACCCAGAGCTCTGCACTGGCTTTGGGTTCACCATGTAAGTCAGCCTGTCTTCAGTCTTGTGGTGGTCCTTCTGCCTCCGCCTGCCCAAGTGCTAGAATTACAGGCACACACTGCCATGCCTGGAGCTTCAAGTTTTCTTATGCTTATTGCTCCTTCTAGCAAGTCAAAGGACAAAATGGTTTACCCTTATAGCATATGCTGCTTTCAACACTCAAAATGTGACTTTATATGGATGTCATTGGCCTAAAAAATATTAAAATAATAATTTCAACAGTAATTTTTTCATTTCTTGTCATATTTCTCATGCTTTCCCCTTTCCTGAAGAAGTATTCCTCCAGATCTTAGAATAGACTGTCATGGCGACTACCATAGAAAACACATTTAGTAAAGTAATGTTTATAGGGAGGTACTTACCTGTCGTGGCCATTTTGCACAAGAGTTCCAAGTGCTTAGTTAACAATTCAACAGGGGCAGGTATATTTGCTGGCAATATTCTAGAACTACCTGGGATGCCTTTGTCATGAAAACAAAGGCACTTGTGTCTATGACTTATATGAATCATGTACTCCTTATCTCGTATTTTATGTAGCATAAAGTTGAACCCTACTTTCTGCTTTTTATGTCTGATATATTACCTAATGTTGCACTTAACTCGATTTCATTTATATGCAGTTTTCTCTCACTACCCATGTTATTTCATATGGTCCTATGCTTGTCTTTATAATCATTTTCCAAAATGACTAAGCCTGAAAATATATTTGAGTTGATTAATTTTCTATCATTTCCCCATCACAGAATTTAGATTAAACAGTTTATTATAACTATCAAATAATTTTAGTTATCATATGTATTTGCACAATATAATTTAAATTACTTTTTATACATTGGTCAGGAGGAGATTTAAAACAATATCTAACTAAAAAAAGGAAAACCATTGGATGATTATAACTGGATTGGATCTTTGTAAAATTGAGGCAAATAATCTTAATTTACAGGCAAAGTTGACATTTCTTACAAGGAAAACATAGGAATTTGGGGATGATTGTGATTTATTATGATTACAACAAGAATAAATGACACACACAAACAACCCCTTCTTTCTCATTTCAGTTGAATTTTACCTAGATTTTTGGCACCACCCCTTGGGGGGTTCCTGCTTACCTCACTCTTTTCTCCACATGTTAATTTTGTTATCCCCAAAGAAACTGATGATAATTCTCCCTTAGTCCCCTCAGAAGACTCATTAGAGTACAAATTAGATAGTTCTTTCACACATCTTCTTGTTCGTAGACAAAAATCCATCACAAAGGAGAGAATTTTAAATGTTGATGATGAACAAGGCAAAATATCTCCCACAGCATTTCAAACCACACAATCAACAATAAAAGAGCAGTTCCATCTACATAATGGGTCAACAGCCTTTGAGAAGGGAAAGAAGAGGATGCTTTGAATTCAATTATCCTGAAAAGTTGACTATTATTTCTTGCTGTCTGGCACAGCAAAAAAAAAAAAAAAAAAAAAAAAAAAAAAAAATGTGAAAGACTGAGAATTACATGCAAAACTGAAAAGAATTGAATCTGAGGTGTCTGATTTTGATTTGGCTAGCCCATGCTGCTGAACAAAAATAGCCCTCGGCATTAATCTGTCAGGTCCATTATTATGCCTATTTCTGAGATTTACGCATTGGTTTATAGTAGCAATAGACACTTATTGAGTGCTGATCACCTGCCAAGCCCAGCGCCGCACACCTTCGTGGTGATGGTGCCTACGCAGGGTGTTTTCAATCTAATAGGACAGGCCAGGCAATTAAGACACAGACTCGGAGGACGAAAGTGACTAATGCATGCAGGGCACACAGAGTGGCTTTCCTTCCTTTGCAGCACCTCATGTAGCCCACTGCGGTGTCTTAGTTGAAGGAAGCTAAAGTCGTATTTTATAGACCAAGCGGGTGTGAAGACGGATGTCAGCAGCATTCTCAGATCATCTGCTCACTTTGGATTTTTTGACATTGATGCAAGTAGCAGATGCTCAGGTGTTCTATTGACCCAATTGGTTTCCTTGTACTCTTTCTATTCTTGCGGGTGTGGAGCCTCTTTCCCCACCGTAATTCTTTCCCTACACCTTTTGAAATGCTTCATTTTCCCACATCTCTCTTTTAGATGGCAGCAGCATCCCTGTTGTTATCCAAAGCTTTTATGAGGACTTTTAGCCCTGATAATGATCTTAGCGAATTAAGCAGGAATGCTTTCAGATGTGAAGTCACATCAAGTTTAACCAAGAAAATGCCAAACCATAGAAGCTTTCTGTAGCCTTAATTACCAAATAAAGGAAGTTATTAAAAAATATATGCTAACAAAAATCTAAGTAAAATGATACAATCTGTGACTGAAATCAGAGATACATGAGTGACACATTCTGTGTGCTATTGGGTATAATGAATTGCAGACTTCTGCATATAACTGAAGTTGTATTTTTCTTGGTGCTGTTGTCCTCAGCTGTGTAACCCAGGGCTCTAATTCTATGTTTCTTCAGCTAGCAGTTGTCCTTCTTTCTCTTATTGCCCACACTCAAAGTGGCCTGGGTTTTGACTTGTACACATTGACTTAAAAGAGAAAGCATTCTATTGTGGAAAGTGAGCAGTAACTCAGAGGCTGATCTGAGATGCTCATCTGTGCAGGGGCTAGTTTAAGGCTGCCGTGGCCTCTGGAGACCTGTCCCATGTGGTGATAATTAACTTTTAATGTAAGCCTTGAGGGCAAAACACTTAAGAGTTATCCTGTTTTCTCCAACAGAATGAATAGGTAAATTCTGACATATGTTTATCAATAGCTGATGTACTCGGAGAACTCACTATTGTTGTAGAATGAAAAGCCTTAACCTTCCATGGTCTGTTCTGTTTCTTTCATCCCATTGTTACAGAGAATGAGGTGGCTAATCATTAGAAATGTGTAATGAGGTTATAGATGATTAGAGAACAGATGGATAATAGCTACCACTCTTATGGCCATGTCCATATTTGTTTAGGATGACCAATTTATTACAAAAATGATTCCTTTTCTCTGACTTTGGATTCTCTTATGGAACAATTCCTTAATAGAATGCAATAAGTAACAGTAGAAACCCACACTAATGCAAAGTAAATTATTGTCCAGTATTAGATCATGAATCCCTGAGTACGGAGTCCATGGCTTCCCGGTTTCATTTCTTGGTTTTTTCTCATACTGCATCCACCTTATTGAAGGTGCTCAGGAATACTTTCAGATAAATGAAGGAGAAAAGATCTATAGGGCCCATTTAGGACAGCAGGATTTAATCCCGGTCACTTAATGAAACTCTTGCAAAATAAAGAGAGACTGCTTTGTTTTTAAATGCCTAGGGAAGAGGCTCAGTGGCAGAGCACTTGCCTGGCACATGTAAGGCCCTGGGTTTAAACACCAGTAACATTTTCAAAAATGGTTAGCAGATGAGTGTTATATGAATGGTTGTGTGGATACATAAATGTGCGAGGACTCTGGCCCCCTCCTGAATCACTTAGCTGAACTTTTGAACTTCTCAACAACATCCTAGAGCAGTAGGGGCAGGTCTTTTTCACCCCAGCATAGAGAGTTACTGAGTGACTTAGCTAAGCTTCTGGACTTCAAGTTGACACAGTGTATGAACAATAACAAGACTCTTGAAGTAAATCAGATGGGGGGATGAGTAACTGGTTAGAAGCAAAACTGGCAATAAAATACCTAAGTGTAAGTGTCATTTTACAATAAATTTTAGAAATAAGGTAGACCTGAAAATCTTATGGAAAATTTATTCTGCCAAAAACAAAAGTAAAAATGTAGTGGAAAAATATCCACTGTTATCTATAAGATATAATGAAAAAAATAACATCATATACTGAATAACTCAGAAACTGACATGGTTTGTACACATCAGTGTCAACACTGGGAAAGCACTATTACTACTGCTAAGCAGTGCAACTGGGGTACTAAGCTGCTCCTCGTATTACCATGATGACAAGAGTAAAAGAAGGGAAATGTGGAAGTTGAATTTTGACGTGCTGTATCTCTGTTGTATAATGATCCAAGTGATAGAAGGACTTTAGGCTCTTGTGCAACTGTGTTCCTGCAGTTTTGTTTAGGAATCTCTGCAGAATTGAACTTGCTATGATCGGTCCCCCTTTCTACAAGCTAGTCAATGTTGCTGTCGAGGGGGTGGGACAGGACAGGGAAGACCTGCTCTTGCTCTTCCACTTTCTATTTGAGTTTGTCTTTGATTTTGCAATCCAGGAAATATATATATATATATATATATATATATATATATATATATATATATATAGCACATTTTTATAAACTCTGCTATCAGAAGCAAATAAGAGGAGAAGAAAGTTAGAAAGCTTTTGTTTATTTAATTATTTTTAGTAAGGGTCTACAGGGCCTCACTGTGTAGATGGGACTCGTAGTGATCTGCCCATGTTCAGCCTCCCAAGAACTGGGCTTACAGGAGCACACCACCAAGCCTAGTCTCAATTGCCATTTCAGTGCATCCCAGGGTCGGGGCAAGCACGACATGCTGGGGATTGAATCCCATAGAGTTTTAACGTACAATGAAACTAAATTTCTACCCGTCTAGATTGTTACCACAATTAAATACTCTGTAAGCCCCTGACGACCACAGAGAAAGCGACTATAGAACTTACATGAAAGAAAAAGTAAGCAAAAGCAAGGTCTAGCAGTACAAAAGCTTAAAAGCTGTCCAAGAGGATATAGCGAGGGAAAGAAAGGACAACAGATGGCAAGACAACAAAGAAAATGGCAGTAATAAATACTTCTGCATTTATCGTGTATCTTCCCATTGCTGTGATGTAACAGCAGAGAAAAATCAGCTTGAAGAAGGAAAAGTTGCCTCTGGGTCACGGCCTGCGGCTTCCTAATTATGCTGGCTCACGGACCCATGCTTGGGGTTGGTGGTATAGCAGGGTACCCTGGCAAGGATGAACGTGGGGTGGAGAAAACAAAGCTGTTTCATGTAGACAGGAGGAGAGGGAGACGGAACAGGGACCAGGGACAGACGAACCACGAGAGGAAGCCCTGCCTCACCTCTCCCAGTGGGGCGCCATCACTTCAAGTTTCCACCATCCCTAAAAATATCATGAGTAGGGAAACAAACCCCCCTGCATTAGCCTCGAGGGAGTTCTTAGCATGCTGAGCCTAAAAAGTGACTTTAAACTTACTTACGCAGGCTAAAGTTCAAAGTAAAAAGGCAGGGGTGGCTAAAAGGATAATTCGTCTGTTTGGCCAACTAAAAGTTCAGTTTAGACCACAGAAATAAGTAGTTGCAATTTGACAAGTAAATTTGTCTTTGTATTCTTTTTTTTCCTCAGCACTGAGGATTGAACTGGGGACCTTATGCTCACCAGGCAGGTACTTATGCAACTGAGCTATCCCCCCAGCCCTAACACCAATTTGTATATATAGAAAACGGCTTTAACCTTTCTTCTCACCATACTATTTACTGTCAACACTTTCCAACTATGTTTCTGTTAAGTACTGAAAATGAAGGGATAGGGAAAGATATTTTTAGAAAATCTCAGCAAAAGCAAAGTGGGAGTCACTATGCTTAAATCAGAAAATATGATCTTTAAGCCAGAAGTTGTTTTTAAAAACAAAGGCATTACCTAATATTAAGGAGTTGACACAAAAAGAAGGGAGAATAACTGTAAGTGTGGGGGAAACACCAAGAGATTGGAAAGAAGAAATGCATAATAGTGCAATATTAGATGACTTCAATATTCTAATTTAAGTAATAAGCAAACTGTTCATCTACAGAGAAAATTAATAAATAAGCAGTGGAATTTACTAACACTGTGGTCCAAATGAATTAAACTAATGTATAGATATAGACATAGATATAGATATAGATATAATTTACTTTTTACCCAACAGCAAAATACACATTTTCTCAAGCCTTACAAATAATTTTCTGTGATACAGTAGATGTCTTGCCACCTAACAAGTGGTTAGGTGGCAAATTACCAAATTCGAAGAGGGAAGTTCATATCAATAAATATATTCAAAAATAAGAAAGATCTCACTTAAATGAGTTAATTTTGTATCTCAAGGCTCAGAGAAAGAACAAACAAACCTCAAATTATTAGGAATAAGAAAATAAAAATATAATCACAGAGATAAATCAGAGAATGTAGAAAATCAACAAAACTAAGAGTTATGGCAAATTTAAACAAAATAGGTGAACTTTTATATAGAATATGATAAAAAAAGATGCAGAGCAATGAAAGATATTACAATAGATTTCTCAGATAACAAAAAATATTATGAGTCTGTTTTAAGCTATTATAAAGTAACAAATTGGATATCTCAGAGGAGATAAATTGCTAGAAACATACAATTTACCAAGATAGAATCAAAATTAAATAGAAAACCTAAATTGATCAATAACAAATAACGATATTAAAGTAGTAAGAAAAAAATTTCCCAACCAAGAAACTCAGAACATGGTGTCATACTGACATTCTACCAAATAATCAAATAAAAACTAATTCTAATTGCTTCTTAAGTTTTCCCCAAAGAAGAGGCAGAAATCATTCTAAATGTAAACTGTAAGCATCATGCCACAAATCCAAAAGTACCATCAGAAAACTACTGACCAATACTTCAAATGAAATAGGTACTAAGTTTTTCAGTTAAAAACCAGGACACGGAATTGAACACCACATCTCGGGGATCACACAGAGAGACTGAGGGATTGATATGGAGAAAAGCACCGTGGGAGGGTTAGCTTTTAAATGTCATCGTGTCCCAAATTATAAGCTCAATTCAATCCTCATCAAAATACAAAACTATCCTCTGGCTTCTCTTTATATCATAGAAATCTTTTGCCTTTCATTAAAGATTTCCGTGGAGAGGAACAACTCTGAGTCCTAACCCAATTTTTTAAGGCCTTGGATTAGCAGGGCTAATAAAAAAGAAAAAAAAAGAAAGAATACAGAACTATTTCTCAGACAAATAGAAAGTTTTAAATTTATGTGAAATTAAAAGAAGACCCTGAATAGCAATACATATATATATATATATATATATATATATATATATATATATATATATATAGTTCTCAGGAAACAATTTAGAGACATCGTACTTCCTTGATTCAAATTATATCAAGCGCTATCATGCGGCCATTTCTCCAGCACTGTAACAAAGGCCCGAGTGAATCAGTTTATACTGAGGAAAGGATTTGGCCATTTCTGTTCATAATGGCTTGGTTTGTTGTACAAGGCAGCAATCATGACAGGAATGTGAGGGAAAACTGCTGATCTCATAGCTGGGATGCAAAAGCAGATTTTGCATAGTGCACGTTCCCCTGTGCACTAACTTTCTCCAATGGGACCCCACTTCTTTAAGGTTCTACTACCTTTTACTACTGCCAGAGAAGGGCAAGCCCTTAACACATGGACCTTTGAGGAAAACTTAAAATTCAAACTACAGCAGCTTTTGGAAATGGAATGCATAGAATCAGACAGATAGACCAATAGAATGGAAGACAAGGCTCAGAAGTAATCATAAGCAAAGAACTCCATGGGAAAAGGCCATTTCAAGATATCACAATGAGAAATTTTATACGAGTATGCAAAAACATGAGAATAGACCACCCCATCCAACTAACATAAACTGGGTCAAAAACCCAAGAGCTGACATGGTAAAGATTCTAGAAAAATGAAAGTGAATGTATCCTTGGCATTGGCCTTGGAAATATTTTTTATATTTAATGTTCAAGCAACAAAAATAAGCAAGCGAGAATACATCAAAGTGTGATGGGTTGACTTCCACACAGCATGAGTGGGAATGCCCAGCTGAACCCAGCCAGTATGGTTGGGTGCAATTCTGGGTGTGGCTCTGCTCCTGAGGATTGCTGCTTTAATGACAGAGGGGGATGGGAGGGAGATAGTGCTTGACATCAATTCTCTAGAGAAGCCACTGACAGGAGCTCAGTTTTCCTCTTGAGGAAGGAGCTTGGGTTCTTGCTGGTGCAGAGAGTGGCTACTGTTCTCCTTAGGGGGAAGCACTGCTCCCTGGCTACAGGGCACATCCCCCAGCCTACTGGCATGGGCACTTCACCACACAAGCCCAGGCTTTAGAGGCTCCTCCATGAGGCTCTGAGGCTCTGTGCAGATCCTTGACATAGACTTTGAGGCTTTGCTGTGGGCTCTCGGCATCTGACTGGCCTCCTGGAGGACACTGCCCTGGGATCCCAGCCCTCGGCTGTGTGCTTCAGGTCTCTAGTGGACAGATCTCTTGCACTCTTCTGCATTTGACTTTTTGGGTGAATATTGTCCTATAAATTATGTGTCCTGCATTGAATCTGTTCCCTTGCAATCCCTGAGTAACACAAAAATAAATGCATTGAGAAAAGAATCAGCAAAATAAAACCTTATGGACTGGGAGAAAGTACGTGTCTATTATATATATGATAAAGAGTTAATATTCAAAACACATAACTCATAAAACTCAATTGTAAACAATAGTAAATGATAATAATAATGTTAAAATGAGGAATTCAGACATCTCAGTAGCAAAATGATAACAACAGTTTTTAATAATAATCCAGAAAATCTATAGGCAAAGTCATAAATTTGGCTCAGAGATTAGGAAACATGCTCAATATGACTGATCACCAGGAAGATGTAAATCAAAGCCCCTCCCAGTGTGCTATCGCCTATCTCCTGTAGAATTGGCTAGTATTGGAAAGACAAAGGTAACACCTGTGGGTGAATGTACATAAAATGGAATCCTGTACACTATTAATGGAATGTAAATCACTATAGTTGTTCTGAAAGCTGTATGAGAGTTGCTCAGAAAATTAAAAATGGAAATGGCACATGAGCTGATCCAGCAATGCCTTTTCTGGGTGTACAGCCAAAGGAAATTAAGTCAGTGTCTTGAAGAGGTATTTGTGGTTCTGTATTCATCGCAGCCTTATTCACAATACCTGGCATAAGAAAGCAAACTACCCTAAGTGCCCATTTCTCGGTACTTAGCTAAAGTAATTGTGCCATACACAGAGATTCAAAAAAGAAAACAATCCTGCCATTTGTGACAATATGGGTGACTCTAGCAGACACTTTGTTGACTGAAATAAGCCAGAATATCGAAATAAAAGCATGATTTTCTTGAATCTAAAAAATTTGAATGCAAAGAGAAAGAGAGAATATGATAGTGGTTACTAGCTGTGGAACGAAGGCAATAAGAAAACTGTGTGTGTGTGTGTGTGTGTGTGTGTGTGTGTGTGTGTGTATTACTAGGAATTGAACTCAGGATCCTACACTTGCCAGGCAAGTGCTTAGTCTACTGAGCTATCTCCCTGGGCCCAAAACCTTTAGTCAAATCCTAGAGATTACACACATGTACAGTGAATAAATCTAAAGATGCAGTGTACAGTACAAGAACCACAGTTAATAATATTGTACATATGGTGAAAACTTCCTGTTGGGATAGGTTTGAGACAGAGAGACAGAAACCGAGAAGAAAAGAGCAAAGGAAAATAAAAGGAGCAAGGAAAGAAGAAAGTGAAAAAGAAGGGAAAGAAAGGTGGTGAGGTAAAATCATTCTCCGTTAAATAAAGAAATTTCCAGAAAAGTTAGAGAGTATACACTTGTGAACATTGTTAGGAAAACAGGTGTGTGTGGTGGAGTCACAATTTCAAAAAAAGAAAGAAGGAAGGAAGGAAAGAAGGAAGGAAGCAAGGAAAGAAGGAAGGAAGGAAGGAAGGAAGCAAGCAAGCAAGCAAGCAAGCAAGCAAGCAAGCAAGAAGTCCTAGAGCACTGAGTCTCTTTGAGAAAGGGGACCTTATGAAATTTTATAGGAAATGGTTGCCTTGATGGCCTGCAGGAAAGTGTCCAGGGCCAGCAGACTAAAGCGCCTGCTTAGGCAGGGACCGTGGCTCAAAACCTAGCACCACATGCCACACCAGCTCCACCTTCAGGGTGGGCTGAGCCTGCCAGAGTCTGGGTGTAGTGTTGCACACCTGTCAGCCCAGCTCTGAAGAGGCTGAAAACAGGAGGATCACCATGAGTATGAGCTACATAGTGAGAACATGTAACAACCAAATGCATTTTAAAAGAAATTATTAAGGAAGTGTTGGACATAAAAAATGGGGCTGTTGGGGGAGTGCGAACCTGAGTATCACTGGGTATCTCTTCATCCACCTCACAGTAAAGACTTCTAGGGTAATAATGACTGTTGGCTCCTTTCTGATTCCCAGGTCTTTAGCAATTCTTTTGGTCAACTCTAACCCTAAATCTTAAAGGAAAGAGATCATTGGGTTGACAACAGAACAAGCCAGCAAACTTGGCAGGAGACAAAAATAACTAGGATTGGGATTAAGGGGAAGCAAGTGAGGCAAGTTATGTATAGGGTCAGACTGAGCCTCATTTAAAATTCTGATATTTATTTTTAAAATACTTAACTAAATTCTAATCTTAACTTCCAAGGCTTGGAGTCCTTCCTTACATTTGTCTCTGAGGTAGGTGCATCCTTTATCTCACCCCAGATCTACCACGTCACCTCATCGTGACTTCTTGGCAGGTGAGATGACCCCAATGCTCATGTCTGTGCCATTTCCATGCCAGCTTGCCATACAATACAATATTTATTTATTATTTTTATTATAGAACATGGAAGGATTAAAAAGTGCCTTAGAAAAGCACATACAATTCATCTTTATTTCTTTCTGCCCGATTTTTGTGCTGTCATCCAGCCCAGTTTCACCTTGCTGGGATTACCAGTGTGCTCATTACAATAGCCCCTTCTGAATAATGAACCCTTGTTAGAAGACCAGGCACTTATCTTTGCTTCCATTTTAGTGGCAGCACTGCTTTGTTCTTCCAAGGGATTTAAAGACACAAAGAATTACCTGAGTTTATAGAGAAAGGAAGCACAAATTTCACTCGTGTTTCATTAGGGTAGCCATGAAGCCCAGTGCTCCACTATCACCTCGGTATCTCAGAGCACTGCTCCTTGGCAGAGGCTTGTGACCAACCATGGAAGATCCAAACCTAGACTCCGTTTTCTTCCAAGGAGAACACCATGCTTTCTCAAATCCATTCTCCTTTTCTGGTTATTCCTGTCCACTCTGGAAATTCTTCATTTGTTTTTTTATTTTTCCTGACTGAAATGTCCAAACATCAGCTATTACTAGTCCACCTTTACCTCTCAGAGCTCACTATTCCTTTTGTTGACTCTAACCAAGAATTTCAAAGAGAAGCAGATTCTTAAAAATATATCCTGAGTTTGACCAGCTCAACATGAGGAAGATTTCACCCATCATGGTAAGTTCTAGGAATGATCTTAGTTAAGCAAGACATAACATTCAATACCCAATCCTAAAATGGGCATCTGAAATGAAGAGTTGCTTCTCAGGTGAAGATGTATAACTATCACCTACAGATATGAAAAAAGAATCTTCAACGTTACTGACCATTTGAGAGTTGCTAATTAAAACAATTCTGAGAATCCATTTTACTCTAGATAGAATGGCCATTATAAAGAGTATAAAGTGGTGCAATCTCTTTGGAAATCAGTGTGAGAATTCCCCAAAAAGCTAAAATTAGAGGTTCCATTTGCCCAAGCTATTCCCATTCTTGGTATGTTCCCAAAAGAATTTAAAGTATCATACCACAGCAATGTATGCACATACATGTTCACAGCAGCACAGTCTGCAGTAGGCAATTCTTGGAAAGAAAATAGGTAATAGGTAAAATATATCAACAAGCTTAATAAATTACGAAAAAGACAGCAAAGAGGCTGAAAAAATATTTCAGTAAAGAAACATCACATTGACAGGTACTGAGAAAAGTAATCATTTTGGAAATGGCAATGTAAGCAATTAGTTAAAAGTTTGTGTTTGGAAGGGATAGAAATAGCCACTAAAGCAGTATCCATAGGAGCCACAATCAGCGGAGAAGGTTAAACTCCAGATATATTTGACTATATTTATAAACAGTGATCAAATAGGTGGGAGATGAATACTTAAGCAAGATTGGGCGTGGTGGCATG
>PVKA01030626.1:9788-27221 GCA_004027165.1 Ctenomys sociabilis | reverse complement strand
CATACATATACATGTACACACCATTCTCATCTCCATCCTTGAATTTCTCTTTGCTTATAATTCCAGTTGCTATTTTAACCTCACTACGAATTGAAATCTTACCTCAATCATCATATGGAAAATCTTAAGATACTAGTAGCTGCGAAAACCCAGCCTGCTAGGAATGCCTAACAAGAGGTGTGAACAGAGGTTAAAGATAGAGACACAGAGATAATTTTGGGAGGAGGTCAAGAAGTTTTTGCTTCTCGCAGACAAAGAACCTAGGCAGGTGGTTCATCTTGTTTTTATTAACTTAGATAAGGAAGCAAGCACTTAAGTAATGGAAAATTCATATCTCCCATGATTTGCCAAGTGTACACAGGTAAGTGTTTCTCCAAATAAGATCTCAGCTCCTGAGATTCTTCCCTGTACCTTGCAATGTGCCAGCAGCAGTTACACTGGCAGAGGAGAAACAACTTGCTCTTACCCCTTTCCTGCCTGCAGAGACAGTCAGTTGGGCCTTGATTCTCATGACTACTATCCCATGGTTAGTGACTTCACTGTGGAGCCCTGATTGTGCTTTTTATAATACAGTTTTCAATTACTTCTCAATATTAGTTAACATCAAACATCTATTTTCAAAGCATAAAATTATTCCACATTCTATTATAGAATATGTGAGAAGACACTTCAGAACTAATTGTGATACTCTGTATTTTCTTTCTTTCTGACACTATACCCTACATGATGTAGTTGGGAAGCATTCTGTCAATTTTGAGCCTGCTCTAGTGACTACATCCAACCTGCAATGGTCATATAAAGTGTTTAGGAAACATTTTCTTTTTGAACTGCTTAAACTGTCATAAACCAGTTATCATTTTTAAGTGCACAATAAAACAAGGGCTATGTATCTGAGAATCTAACTTTTTATAAGAATGTGTTTGTATAGTGTAGACAGTTGTCCTTAAAGTTACAAATCAAAATCTGAAGGAAAAAATTAGCTTATATTATTGTTGTTTCTATCTCTACAAAATATTTTACTTTACAAAATATTTTAGTTTAGTAGAGCTTTGACATTTCAAGAAAGAATTATAAACTACTAAATTTTAAAAATTGAGTGCAAAAGTATTAATAAAATGTTAGCAAAATAAGTTCTCAGGTATAGAAATTGGGGCCAATTTCTATACTATTCACTAGTATAATATGTCTAACTTGTAAAATGCAGTAAAATTTGTTCTAAAATCTGGTAGTATTCTATTGAGCACTGATTGTGTTTCATTGTATGCAGTTTAATACCTGTACAACCATATCTTGGTTCGAAAATGTTTCTGTTTTCACAGAGTTCAGTTTGCAAACAAAAGTATGCAGAAAAATTTTGTTTTTGCTCACAAGACTTTTTGCTCACAAATCCTGCATTAGATGGCAAACATGACATTACCTATCTTCTGCCTACAAATATAAATAATCATCTTTCCCCAAATTGTAAAACAAATTAAATTGTAAACCAAAGTACCACTGTTTGGAGTTTACTACTCTCTATGAGTATCATAGTATGAGTGAATTAAGTTGATTGCAGAGGAGACTTGAAAATTTTGAAGGGGACGCCCTGCTCGGGTCTCCCTCCTGTCCCTCTCTCATACAGGAGCTTTGTTTCCCCCAGTAAGTGTATTCAGCTCAGAAAAAGAAAAGAAAGACAATTTAGAAGTGATTTAAGACTTATTGTTGAGTCCTGATCCTTCAGGTGCCGCTGCTGAATACACACCACACTGAAGTAGACTAGCATTCTTGGGTGATCAAATGGTTTTTCCAATTTTTTTCATATGTTCTCACCAGCTAAGTAGGTAAATTAACATTGTTCATGAATGTCACTGTAGACCGTGTCTGTGCATCTCTGCTAGCTATACTATTGTCACCTGCAAATCTCAGTTACTTCAACTACTAAAAATTATGATTTCTACTTCTTCAGCTTTCCATGGTCTCTGTTGTGTTGGACTTATCTACTTTTATAGTTTGGAAATTTTCATCATGGATGCACTGATGCAGCACTAGGGCTTACCATGCTTGTTTCCATTCCTCAAATATTACAGCCCTATGCCACCTGTTTTTTAATCAATTAGACTTTTATACATTTTCAATTTCCTTCCTTTTAGAAAATGCAGTAAATGTCTGGCACCATTTCTCTGCAGTGGATAAAAGTACA
The DNA here is from genome assembly GCA_004027165.1 of Ctenomys sociabilis. Lineage (NCBI taxonomy): Eukaryota > Metazoa > Chordata > Mammalia > Rodentia > Ctenomyidae > Ctenomys > Ctenomys sociabilis. The sequence goes on along the minus strand of PVKA01030626.1, from coordinate 25,042 downwards.
AGTTCATGTTTCCTTTCCTGATTGTTTTGAAAACCTGCTTTGATACTTTTTACAAGTTCCAATATTTTCAAAATTTTCCTTAAATAATAGACTAATCTAAATATTACATCATATATAGCATCTTAACACAAAATAAATATAATTCCTGCAAACTACAACTATTTAGCAAGTTTAGTTTCTCTTGATTTTTCACTTAATTTTACCTTTCTTATTCCCTATGGTCTTTGTATTATCTTAACTGGACATTATTCTTGAAAAATAATTAATAATCTCTGAAATACAGTAAAGTTCTTCCTTCTGTCCAAATAACCTGAAATCTTATACTATTGTCACTGCTTTTAGACTGTCCAAAAGTAAACTGAAGGTGTAAAACATTCCTGACTTATTGAGACTATCTATCATTGGAATCCACGGGCATTAGGAGATCTGGGACCAAAAGCTCCCCAAGATGTTATTACAACATCACCCAAATATTTCTCCTTCTCTTTCTCCACCATCATTTTGTACTCTGTGTTCTCCATTTTCAATTTTACTTGGTTTTTCTTTTCCATTTTGTGACAAATATACTCTCTGCACTTTGGAACAGTCTTCACTTTTACTTGAATCATTCAGGTCCTGGGATCCCAGCTTCAGGCAGAAAGGGTGTCACGACTTCCCTGTGAACTTTGTCCTTTCAGTCTGTCTCAGTCAGAGAGCCAGAGGAGAGCAGGCAGTGTGAGTGAAACACAAGTGGAAGAGCAGCTGTGGTGACCAACGGTTTACTTTCCTCTGTTTAGTATAAGTTTTGTATAACACTGGTCAGGGAGCTTTTCACTTTTTTTCTCCATTTTTTAAATTATTTCAAGCAGAAGCTATTTTATGCATTTTGTTCAGTTTGAGCACAGTTTCACTTTTCACTGTGAGAAAATATGAATGCCTAACAAATATTTTTAAAAATTTCAAATTTTATGAAGAAATTTAGCTAAAGAAATGAAAATCCTTTCTGCTAGTTTGTACATATTGAGCATGATGAATTACTATGCTCATTGTTCAAATTTTGTTTTTTTAATACAAAAAGCAATAATGTATTATCAATTTCTTTCTCGATATATTCAAAGCATAATATTGTCTGAAGTCAGACAAATATTAAACATACTGTAAGAGCTAGGCATGTTGGTATAAGAACGTGGGAGGCTGAGCCAGGAGCAGTAACATGAGCTGGCAGTGAGTCTGGTGTACACCGTGAGTTCAAGGCCAGTCTGAACTACATAGCAAAACCCTGTCTAAAAAAACTTTAAGGGTTCTATCAAAGAAAAAATTTCCACCAAAAAAAACTTTAAGAGGCCAGAGAGATGGCTCAGTAGAATAAGTGCTTGCATGGCAAGCACAAGGGCCTAAGTTCAATCCCTGGTTCCGCAAAAAGAAAAAAAGAAAAAACCTTTAAATTTATTAACAAATATATATATATATATATATATATATATATAAATTTGTCTAACAATATATAATAATTTAGTGTTTTATAATGAATAAATTTTTAAATATCACTTCATCAATGTATTTGAAAATCACCTTCTTAATTCTGAATATTGAAGAAATTTAGGTCATGTCACATTACTCACAAAATAAAATAAATTTTTTGTATGTTTGTTTATCTTAGAAAAACCTTTATTTCTTCACCTTTGAAGCATAGAAATGTAGGATGGTGGACTCTAAACTTTCAAAGTTTCAAATATTTTGTTCTGCCCTTTTTGTACTTGCATAGCTTTGAAGAGTAGTCAAATATAACTGTAGCTTTGCTCCTCCACAGGTAAGATGCTTTTCTACCCTCTGATTCCTTTCAAGATTGTTTATGTCTTTGATTTGTCCACATTCTGAATCTGGTGTGGGTTGGCATAAATTTTACCTTGATTATACTGAAACTGTAGGAGCTTTTCAGTTACACCTAATTTTCTACCCCAGTATTGGAGCAGCAGTATTTTCTCGGGGGTGTTTCCTTGCTCTGATAAAATGTGACTTGCTAAAATAAATATTTTTGTAAAAAAATTTAATTTGTCCTATTGTAGTTCCCTCAATTTCTCATAAAGTCATTGCAGTTATGAAAAAATGTAGCTTTCTGTATTTCATAGTCAATAACAAAATATTCACCCTTTTAAACATGTGTTTTATTTATAGTGTTTTCTTACACACAGGTATTCATCTCTGGGACTATTAAAATTTATAATATTAATAGAAGATATGTGAGTCAAAAGGGAATAACCTGGTTTATTGTACAATAAGGATTAGAAATAACATGTTATTATCTATATGAAATGCATTTTAGTTGCTTATATGTTTGAATACCTTGTTCCTTTACTGAAATTAAGTATGCAGCAATATACTGATTACATAGAACAGATTTCCACTTTACTACATAAAATAGAAATAAATGATAGCATATTGTATATTATGTTATAAAACAGTTCTGTAAATGGTATTTATTCTGGCTCTGAGGTATCACTTCTTTTAATTCTCTAATTCTTCTATAAACCAAAGTCTTACAATAGTCCTTAACACTTTCATACTGAATTTAATCCACCACTATCAGTAAGAATGGAACAAATATTTTTGATATCTTACAAGCCATTACTTTTCCTTGCAATGTTCTAAAAGGTTAACATTCCATAGTTGGAGCGGATTGCAGGAATAACATTTTCTTACCGGGATAAAAGGACTACATTGCACTTTAAATCTGTTTTCATTCAAATGAATTGAACCACTGTAATCACACTTATGGACCCGGAAGAAGTCACAGAAAGAAAATCCTCATTCTGTAGTTCATGCCAGAAACTTAGCATTTTCCCTCAAGAGCATTTTTCGCTATGCTTCACTACTTAAAGTATTGTTAGGAAATGTTGAAGGATTTACCAGAGAAAATCTGCCTGGTTAAAATTACTGAGTATGCTAATATTAAATCTGAGGAGCCCAAGTTAGGAAAATAAATGCTTTTCCAACTATGGTAGAAAAATAAACAGTCAGAAAATACTGAAGAAATTTAAACTAAAATTTAAACTGCCTGTAGGATGGCTTGGATAACTGTACTGCTGATTTCTGTTGGTCTACATTTGATAGGGTTAAATTTTTTCATTGTCCTTTTTAATTCATTATAAGTTTTTAAAATAATTTTGCCCCTTTATATTTGGTAATTTGAACAACTAATTTGAAACTAATATTATGCAATACAAACCTTCATCAAATTCCTATTATATTGTTCAGAGAAGCTCTGTATTATTTCTATTTTTTTACTGTTTTATATTCACTTCAGATAATATAAATAAATAAAATAAAATTTAAACTTTCTTAACATGTATTGTCAGAGATGCTGATGAATTTATGAATATTTATCATAAGGTAAATAGAATAGAGAGTATAAATGATCAATGTATTTAATTGAATGAATGCATCAAAATATCCTTACTATATGACAATACCCAGGTCTATTATATTGTGCATGGGTTAAATGCTATAAAACTATTTAATTATTTGATTATAATCCCAAATAAGATTGGCTTACTAAATTTATGCTATAAAAAGTCTATTAAAATGAATCTCTCAGATTGAATGAGCAATTGCTTCTCAGCCTTTTGGCAAAGATCAAGTGCAGATTGAATGAGCTGCCGAGTATTGCTGCACTCGCCAAGCATAAAAACAACCACGGTTTTGAATTCCTAGCTCTGGAAGATCAGTAAAATGAAAGTAAGATTTCAATAACACTTCATAGGAAATTTTCAGTAATGGTACAATAAACAAAGTTTCTTCTGTGGTTGAAGCTTTAAAATCTAATTTAATATCTAAAAGTCTAATTTAATAATTTCACTTAAGTAATATAAGAATGTATTTTTTTAACATTACATAAACTCAAACTTTAAGATTCTATTCATACCCTTGTGACAAATTTCAATAATTTTTCCAGTGGAATTTGCCTGTCATTTGCTGTTTGGTTAGAATGCAAGCATTATGGCATACCCACAAAAACACTAAATGACTTCTCCAAGAGCTTACCTCTTAGTCTTATTCAATATATAATCCTGAGGAGTCACAATACATTGCACAAGACCTTAACTCATCATACTTCAGATTTCCAAACACTTAAATTATAAAAAAGTTTACTTTTATATACAATATACATAAAAGTGAGGCATTCTGTAACAAATTATACATTATATGTTGTGTCAATAAATATTTCTTGGGCCAAGGAGATAGCTCAGTAGAATAAGCACTTGCCTGACAAGTACAAGGTCCTCAGTTCAATCCACGGTACTGCAAAAAATAAACAAATAAAAAAAAATTTCCTAGATTATTTACTCCATATCCCTCTAGTTTTGACACTGTTTTGAGATTTCACTTAATATGCCACCACTGAATGATTAAAATTATGTTGTTACTTTCGAACTTGGTTTTTCCCTTGAATATATCTGATAAGTATTATATGTTGTAATTTTTTTCTTTAGAATAGGCTTGATAATATTTTATCTTAACTCTCATCTGACAAGCACTGCTAAATCTTATTTCATAGTCTGGACTTTTTCAGTATTTAATATATTGACAACAAGAATCTGCCATGTCAAACAGAAGCAAAAGATGTTTATCTATAATTAATTTTTCTTCCAGAGGAATACAGAGGTGTTCCTGATCACAGCTCAGGTATTTATTCTTAATTGCAGAGACATACAAAAAAGAACCAAGACTAAATAATTCAAATCCCATAAGGGATTTGAGGGTAAGTTTGTACCTTCCCTCTGAAGACAGACCACAAAACCAAATGAGGGAGAAAACCCTCCAGGACTTGCCTTGTACTCAGCTAGGTCTCTGATTATATGCAAATGATCTTCTGAACTATTCTTCTTAAAAATAGCTTTATCAGTTTTGTTTTTCTATCATTTTATACTACTTTGTGAATTTTTTTTTTTTTTGTATGTGTGTTTACTGTTGTATATCACTTAGCAGAGGGACAGGTTCTGAGAAACGCATTATTGGGAAATTCTGTAACATTTTTACGTGTGGTGGACTGACGATCGGTGGTCAATCTGCGACATTCAGCTGAGGTGAGCCAGTATTGTCCTGCGTGTGGGGACTGACCTCAGGATTGCTGCAGGCTCATAAGAGGAGCTTGGAGAGGAAGAAATTTGTGCCATGGGATCTCCTGGAGCAACATGTTATGCTGGCTTTTCTGGTGAACTCAGTGGCTCTCATTGCTAGAGGAGCTTGGGACTTTGTTGTCACTGAGAATGGCTACAGTTCATTTTTGGGGGAGCTGTGGTCCTGACAGTGTAATCTCCTGGAGAAGCTTGTTGTGCTGATTGCCTGACCAGGGATTCACTGTCCTCATTGTCTGAGAAGCTTGGGACCTCACTGTCACTGGGCATAGCTGTGTACCTTTCAGGGGAGCTGTGCTTCTTACTTTGAGTGTTGCTTTCTGGGCTCTAGTAAAGCTCCCTCAGCCTGCTAGCACAGATAGATCCTTCATCCCACTGGCGCTGACTTACTAGCTTCCACCATGACATTTGGGAGTTCCCAGTACCCAGTCATGAAGTAGGCCTATCATGAGCTCTTGGCCTCTGGCTGGACACCTGGGGTCCATTGTGATGGGCTCTAGGTCTTCAGCTGGACACATGCAGCACATTACTGTGGGATCCAGGTTCCCACATGGATTATATGTGTTCAGCTTTAGTGTGTGTGCAGATTTCCTCTACTCCTTTTGTATATGACTCTTTGGATGACTATTAAAAAATAATACTGTAAATCATGTGTCCTGAACTGTATTCCCCTTGCAAAACCTCAACTAGAACATGTAGTGAAAATCATCAAAACAAGAAAACTTAGATTTTATAAAATACCTATGTTCTGTGGTATCTATATTTGCATATCAAATTTCTCCAGGAACCATGATGCACAAGAAATTAAATCAGGTATAAAAGAAAATGATATAATTAGGCAATGCATGGACATCACACATATGAGGTAACTGCATACGAGGGGATACTCTTATATAGTAAACACGTTATCAAAAGAAGGGGTGCATTTTAAAATAATGATAAAATCGCCACATAAGAAAAATAAAACACCTATGCAATTGTTTAATATCACTGTCAAGCTTTATGTCATACGTAATGGTGCTGTGATTTCATACAAATGCTGTCAGAGTAGGTTTGCTTACATTGCATCATGAAGCACACTTAAGGAACTCATCACAGTATGGTATTACAAGAAGTATGATTTCACAAGTCTACAGAAATTTTTCAGCTCTCAATCTTTTGGGACCATCTTTACAAATTGGTTACTCACTGTTTGAAAGGTTCCTCTGCATTTCACAGTTGTGTGTATCAGTGAGTTGTTGCTCCTTGACAGAATGCAAGCCTCACAAGCATTATTATTTCTTCAGATTTCCTATTATCTGTTTCCCTGTAAAATGAATGCTCCGCATGTAGAAGTTATTTTAAAAGGGAAGTGAGCCAAAATTAAACGCAGAATGAAAGATACTTTTTCTGGAGGATTTAAAATTATTTTTGTTCAAATGCTGCAGACAATTATTTACAGCCAAAACAATGGTTCACAAATAGTTGCAATGAAAGTTAATAGAAATAACTAATTACGATGACAAAATTCAAAACAACAGAAGTTAACTTGTAATTCAGTGTTAATGTCTTCATATTTTTCTATAAGTATGCACTTAGAAGGAATTTATGCCACCTAATATTTTTATTTAAGTGTTTTTCTTTGTTTTACAAAGATATGACTGAATGTAAGTTAAATTCATGAGGTAAAATTACAATTTAAGTATCACTTCTTTCCCTTTACCAAATCTTTCTCTTCTCTGAACCAAATATTTCTCTCTATTCATTCTGATTGTGATTCCACATATAAAAATGAGATTTTTTTTTAAAAAAAGAACTATCATCTATATAATTGGATAATGAGATACTCAATAACACATACTTGGGGCTGAGGAGATGGCTCAGTGGGATAAATGTTTCCCTGGCAAGCACAAGGGCCTGAGTTCAAACTCCGATTCCCCCCCCCAAAAAAAAAACACACCATACTTATTAAATTTATATTAGAGGCTAAGATAATTTTACTAAGAATACTGTAGCATGTAACAGTAAGGATTTTTGAATTTTAGAAAGCTTGTGAAGTGAGAAAAAAATCTAGAAACATTTACAAATCAAAAAAATGTATTTTTAGGGAAGGGCCAAAAAAATGTATTTATTTGAAGGATCTCACTACTAGATCGGACTCATATTGATCCTCCTGTTTATCGCCTCCCAAGAGCTGGAATTACAGGCATGCGACCCCATTCTCAGTCTCAATTGCTGTCTCGGCGAGCTCTGGGGGCATGGCCGGCACTGCAGGCCCCGGGGATCAAGCGGGCTGATCCCGCACCTGCTTGCAGACACAGATTAAATATTTTAAATAAAATTTGAATTGAAGAGAGCAGGTAATGCTTAAAATTTTTCATGCTAACCAATTTTACGTGTTTATAGCTGGTACTCTGAGCAGCTACTTTGAAGACAACAATGTAGAATATAACCATTATTGATTACCTAACACCTTCCTTTTTTGTTTGTAATTATCTATCATTTCTACTCTCCCACGTATTAGGTTTTTATTCTCTTGAAAACAGAAAAATCTTGAAGAAAGAAGTTATTTCTTAAATTTAAATAAATTTCGCATAACTTCAACCATAGTCGTTTTTTGAACAGTCCTCATAATGCATTGCCTATTGAAGTTGCATAGCTCGAACTTAACTTTTTATACTGTACCAGGCACATCGCCCTTGTCAGCCTTATGAATTACTCTATTAAGTTTGATTTATTACATTCGTTTACAACTGTGTCTCGAAAACTTGTGCCGATCACTTTTTATTCAGTTCATTAGTTCCTGCTAAAAATCAATTACTTTACCATATTTTCTAGACCATTACCTGGCTGCCCAGGAAATCTCATAAGATAATTACTCTGGCTGTCCTTTGTAGTACTTTTACATCTGAGTTTATTGATCTATACTTAGCTAAAAAGAGATATTTTTTTTGAGATTTCTTGACAAATCCTAATCCAAACATGGTCTTTAAACTATCCCTAATCCAATTTCAATTGAATATATGATTTTAGGTATTTTCAGCATGACTGATATATTTTCTATAACTCAGCAAAATAAATATGTTTTAATATACTAACATAATTTATAAGCACAGAATATTCCTCAGGCTACCAGATATAATTGTGAAAGATTCATTTAAAGAAAGAACAAAACAATAGCAAAATGCTGTACAAAATGCCCAAGGGAAAAAAAAAAAAACAACACTTAGAATAAAAACTTAAGCATTATCTACTCCCTTCAAAAGGCCAGCAGAAACTCACAGGACAATTTTCCAAACTATTCTGCAATTATATTTAAATATATCTTTTTCCCTTACTTATAATTTATTTTACTACTTTGTTCAGAGAAATTTTGTTAAGCAGTTTTTTCTATCATTATTTATATTTAAAAAATAATGAAGAAAGGTAAAATACCTCTTATAAATATAGTCCAAAGGAAGATACAAATTAGTCTTTACATTTAGTGTATTTTAATGGTAGAAAATCTGATGAGAGTTCCTTCTAATGTAAGGATGTTGTCATTCTTCAATTACAAAATTACAAGTTATAAAATTTTTAGCATATAGTTAGTTGACATGTTAAAAGAACAGCCTGAAGGGCACGCTATGTCCCATCATTCATTTCTTCTATGATGATTTCTGACTCTAAGTATTCTAAAACTTACATATGAATTTGATTGCTTATGAGCAAAGAAAATGGTAAAGTAGGATGTTAATTATTGTCTTAAAATTGCAAGATAATAGAGATTTTTTTATAGGAAGTGTTGTAGAGACTATGAATGAAAAATTCATTTTTAGCATTAATTTTAAAGTTCACATAATGCAAATAGTGAATCAGGTGAGTATACACACTGTAATATAGAAAATAAAGACATAATTCTGAAGATTTACAAATAAGATTTTATGCATAAAATCCCAGGGTAAAAGTGAAGAGAGTGGTTGCTCAATCTCAATTGTCGAATTGTTGCCTAGCAATTTTCAGGGTCCAGGTTTCAGTACTTCCATAATAAAAGAGAATTTTTAAAAAAGATTAGAAATGATCTGGACTGCAGAGAAGGCTCAGTGGAATAAGCGCTTCTCTGGCAAGTGCAATGGCCTGAGTTCAATCCCCGGTTTCACAGAAAAAAAAAACAAAAAACAAAGAAATGGTCATGTTTGCAAAAGCTTTACAAATAAATTAAAGACAGATTTTCTATACTGAAGAGATTAATTCAAAGTAGACATCAAAACTATGCACTATATTAAGTAAAACATAATAAAATGTAAATTATGAAAAATTACTAAGGACAGAAGAAACCTATGTAAATTGAGATAGTTTGCATTTGGAAAACATAACAATGTCATTACTTGGGTTAAAACACACTTTTATGATTGTTTGAATATTAATTTTATGTTTCATCAACTATAAAATATATATTTCATTTGAGCTGGCAATTTTTCTGTATAGACTTGCACTTCATGTATGGTCAGAAACAATAAAGTGTGTATGTATAAAGAATATTTTTTAAATCTTTTATAACAATGTGAAAACTATGAAGACCTCTTATGTATCCCAAAAGAGGGCACGCATTGGGACTGGGGATTTCCTCAATAATTAAATAATATAGTATAATTGTGTAATAGTCAAAATGATTATTTATGTATATATAAATATTTATTTGCACGTATAAAATCATACTTTACCTTAATTACAAAGAAAATTATGCAAATTGTATTACAAAAGAACAGAGATTTAGTGAGATCTGATTTCAACCTCTCAAACTGTTAAATCATTATCTCTGAAATGTTTAATTTCTTACAGTGGTTATGATTCTAAGAGTTCTTTATTGTATATTTGATATTGTTGCCATAGAACATCTATTATTTTTAAAATATTTTGTTAACAGATAAAATGAGGAGTTAAATATTTACATATATTTATACAGGGAATACTATTTACCACGACATAAATAATCACCAGAACAATTTAACATTTTGACAAATTAAGCGTTGTGCCAGTCAGTCTTTACCAGAGAAACAGATTTAATGCAAGATATGAAAGTATATAAGAATCTACAAGATTAGCTTACAGGCCCTCTACAAAGTCAGGTGCGAAAAGTGTGAGCGGTCTGTCTGTACACGAGAGCCATAGGCAGTAGTATGCATGCAGATCTGGATCTGTGGCCACAGGGTCTGTGGTAAAGGGCTGTGTGTAGTGAAGTCGGCTGCAATCTAGGAGGTGCCATCCAGGGTGAAAGTGAAGACTGGGGCTCTTCTAAAGAAACAGAAGCCTATCCTTCCAGATTTCCATTTTCACCACACTGAGAGCAATCCTCCTCCCCAGTGCTTCTAATTCAAACTGACAGTTAACTATTCCAGCCAAAACATGTCCACTTGATTGAGCTAAGAAATACGTGGTATATTAGTAGAACGTTCTTTGGGATATGTGAAGGGGAGTCGTGTAAATGTGACCTTGGCCACTGTGTATTGTCCCAGGACGTTTCCACTCTAGCAATGTTCCCTTGCTATCCTTCCAGCTACTCTGAGCTATCATCTTTCTCCTCTATTTTATTTGTAATGTACTTAGTACAGGGTCCACAGAGTCTCACTATGTAGATGGGACTACTAGTGATTTTCCTATTTTCAGCCTCCCAAGGGCTGGGATTACAGGCGCACACCTCCACACCCAGCCTCAATGCTATCTCAGCAAGCCTCCTGAGCAGGACAAGCACAGCCCTCCAGAGATCGAACGCGGTTCCCTGCCTCTGCCTAAGTAGGCATGTTAGTCTTCTGAGCTATCAGGATGACCTCATCTGTTTCTTCCATAATGTTTCTTACTTTGACTCAGGTAATTATGCTCTAAAGTCCATGTAAATGTGTGCGAAAATAAACCTTTCTTGTTTAACTTACAGGTGTTCGAATTTTGTCTCATCAACAGGATAGCTAACTATAAATGCTGCAAGCTTTTAAGATAAGTATTTAATAAAAGTGATGCATTGGGCCAGCCAAATAGCTCAGCAGATTAAAGCACCAACAAGCAGGCACAGGGACCAGGGCTTTCATCCCCAGGCTTGTGGTTCTGGCCCCGCTCCTGGGGCATGCTGAGATGGCAATTGAAACTGGGTATGGTGTCACACTTGTAATCCCAGCTCTTGGGACACTGTGAACAGGTGGATCACTATGAGTTCAATCTGGTACTGAGTCCCTGAGCACCCTGTAGAGATTTCCTTAAAATTAAAAGAAAAAAATAAAAGCGATGCATTAATTTTAAAATTGATATATAGATTTGTCCCACCAAACCCTCAGGCAGTCATGGGGCAGCTTTTATAGTTTGTGATTAACTCATGATCCAATGCTGGGATTATGAATGTGAGTGGTGCGCTCAGCCTGGGGTAGTTAATCTGTACTGCTACACAGGGAGACAGAGACAAAGCTAGCAGCTGCAGCTGCAGCTCCTTGTGCTTTGCTGTTTTTCCTGGTGCTCAGGGGCTGCCCTCTGCCATGTGCTGCTCTGCCATGTGGAGCCAGCCAACTATGGACTGAAACCTCCACTAGTGCTGAGCTAAATAAACCTTTCCTTCCCTAATCTGGGTGTTGGGTATTGTGTGTCGTGTGTGTTAGCAGTGAGAGAACAGCAACTGAACCACTATGTATTATTAGCATTTATAAACTGCATACTTCTTTCAAAAGTGTGTATGAATCAGACTTTTTGCAAAATTGTGATAAATAAAAACTACTATGACAATATGCATATCAGTTATTATGGGTTTAAAGCAATCAAATAGTGTCTCTTACTTGCATGTGGAAATGAATATTCTTTAAAATTTTACTTTTTTTCAGATACAAACTTAATTATATATAAATAGAAAATAAATAATCATGCTACAAGGTTTTATAGAATTTTTTTATTCTCTTCCTTTTTTCATCTTCTTATGATGAAGTAGATTTTTCATGATTTTAAAATCAGATCACAAAAGAAAAAGATTGCTTTAATTATCATTGTGATGCTTATATTTTCAGCTTATGTAACATAAAATGTCACTCTTTCTGAACTGGAACAAATAGTAATATACATTGAAACACTCAATAGTCATTTACTTGTACCCTTGGCATATACAATAGCAAACTAGCAAAATTAGCTGGCTAAAGAAGGATAAAGAAATAAACAGAAAGAGGAGAAAGAGGAACAGAAATAAATTGAAATTTCTTAACTATGAGGAAAAACCATAATACAGAAATTATAATAAAATTTAATAAACATTTTAGTTCCATTATGTACCAAGTGGTACCATATTCTAAGTTCATAAAAGGAAATAACAATAGTATCAGCAAATGGAATTTTGTTTTAAGTTTTTGGTTGCTCACACAAAATGATTGAGAAAATGTAGTTGTAGGAGTCGAGATTCATTTTGTTTCATGGCTGTAAAGTTTCCAGCCCATAGTCAATTTACGCTACTGCTATGGACCTGAAGTAAGGCACAACATCACTGCAGAAAGGATGGTTGAGCAAAGCTGTTCATATCGCAGTAGTTGGGATTCAAAGAAAGTAAAGTCAGACAAGAATGGGACAGATAAGGCTTCAGTCCCCAAGTCATGTCCCAATGACCCACTGCCTTCAATATAACCACAGCACTTTACTTTCCATTACGTTGCAATCATGTCACAGTATCATGATCTCAGTCATGGAATAGTCCTCAAGTTAGAGCCCCTGTGAGCTCGGAACCTTCCGCTAGCGTCACCTCTGAACTCTGAGGCTTCAGAGGAACAAATGGAATCTAAAGCACAAAAGAATAAAACATGAACATTATATGTATTCATTATTTATCAAAAAGATGAGAAGTCCAATACTGACTCAAGTTACAGAAAATATTCAGCTGAAATCCTGGTGATTTCAGTGTTCTGTAGGCAGCTAATTTTCAGTCACAAAGGGAGAGCTTAGTGAAAAAGTTTTGTCTCTTTCAAATTGTATCTCTCTAAACCCGTGACAAAAATTTTAAAACCTCCCTCTTCTGACGTCTGAGGACTTCCTCTGCACCATCTGTGCTTTTGAAATGTCAGCACTATAAGTGTCTGATACTGAGAACAAGCTGCAAGGAGCTCACAGAAGTAGGACTACTAATTTTTATCAGATTTAGCCCACTGCTTGCATAGATGGTAACAGAAACAATCTGATGGCCTTTACTGCAAGAAAATGATCTTCATCGGAAACTGTTAGAAGCTAAAGGAGCCCTGTGAATTCATTGACACAGTATTAAAAGTTTGTATAAGAAACTATGTACAGTAATTGAAAGCTGTTACTGTTTTGCTGCGATGCCATAAGATGAGGAAGTCATTAAATATGACTGTGTGTAATGCTCATTAAACGTTTAAGTTTTTTGACAAAAGAGCGATGTAATTTGCCTGTACTTGAATCATATAAAATTTGCAAGTGGTTTAATTGGAAAAATAGCATAATTTTATTCTATACACTAAGAGGTAGCTCATAAAAAAGTACAGAGGTACTCAATCATATCCTAGCAGATGCCCAATATTCTCTGCAATAAAAAATTTGAAAAAAATGCATTGTAGGAATCCACAAAATGCTATTCACTCTTAAAAACATGTGTAAGTAGATTTTTTAAAAAATCTTAAAAATAAAAATATCTAAGCTTAAGTATGAAGGCAGAGAGGTGTTATTTTATTACCAGCAATGTAGAATTGATTCTACTGTAAATTAAAATGTTATAGCATAAAAATGTTTTCAGCATGAAACCCTTTCCTTACAGTATGAACAACATTATCTATTTTATAACATTATCTGAGAAATGCATATAATGGTATATTATTATTCAGAAAATCTTATTTTATGAAACAACATGAATAAACCTTGAGGCCATTACCTAAGTACAATAGAAAAATCACCTAAACTTAATACTGCCTTATTCCACTTGTACAGGGTATTCAACATTGTAACTCATTGGTGCAGAAAGTGCTAAGGGTTTCCAGGGACTGCAGCGAGGAGTGAAATTATCAGTAAGGGAAGATGAAAAAGTTACAACAAAATTACTTCGGCATACACGCAGTACTGCACTATATATATAATATCTTCTGGAAAGGAAAACCTAGTATTCTATTCTTTACTAAAATAAAAGATGAAGAGAACTTGCCTTTTTTTTCCCCCTTGGAGTTACTGTTTCCAAATGCCAAGTTAAAGAGCTGCATAAAAACACTGGGTGAACAATCCAATTGTGAACACCAGCTAGTCAATTATGGAAGAAACAGCAGCTCTGCTTACTTAAATAATGTTAATGTTTTTGTTCTTTAATTTTTTAAATTTACATTTGTCAAACATGACTAAGACGCTGTTTTTGAGGTGCTACACAGTTTGTGAATTTGTTGGTATACTTCTGAATAGCTTTTTCTATTTGTACAGCTTTGTATAACTAAAGTGGTGTAGGGCATCTAGATCTCCAAATAGTAAAAACTGTTCTTTAGGTCCTTCTTCCATTCATGAAGGGAATAATAGTTTTCTGTAAGGTATGAAAAATTGGCATAGGTACATGTGTGTAGACACGAAGATTTTAAGATAAGATGTTTCATACTCTTCTCTCAACTAAATGAAAACTAAGAACAAAGGCTAAATTATAAGTCATTAAGAAAATAAAGATGTCTTGTCTCAGACCACACTCGAAGTGATGCAGTACATCATGGGGTGGATGCCTTTAAGAATTACCGAAGCCTCTAGACTGATTATGCAACATATGTTAAAATATTAAAAAAGAAAAAAAAAACGTGCTTACCATCTCCCTGGAAGGAGATGACCAAATATTTCAGCAGAGTAAAGCACCTGCAAACAGGTGCAGGGGCCAGGGGTTGGATCCTCCAACCTGCAGTTCTGGCCCCACCCATGGGACTCACTGAGACAGCAATTGAGACTGGGTGTGGTGGCACGGGTCTATAATCCCAGCTCTTGAGAGACTGCAAAAAACGAAGATCACTAAGAGTCCGATCTAGTGGTGAGACCATGAACAGCCTGTAGACCCTTCCATAAAATACCAAAAAAAAAAAAAAAAAAAAAAAAAAAAAAAAAAAAAAAAAAAAAAAAAAAAAAAAAAAAAAAAAAAAAAAAAAAAAAAAAAAAAAAAAAAAAAAAAAAAAAAAAAAAAAAAAAAAAAAAAAAAAA
>PVKA01030625.1:0-27095 GCA_004027165.1 Ctenomys sociabilis | reverse complement strand
GGACTTTTCAGTCCTACAAATGAAGAAATTACATTCTAAACATAAACTGAATGAACATGGAAGATTTCTGTTTGTGAGTTCATATTCATTAAAACCTTTTGGCATGAGACTATAGCCAAAAATCTGGTCAGACTCTCAAATGTTTGTATCTCATGAAAACTACAGGGTAATAAATAGAATGTTAAAAAGTACATTATAATAGATGAATGCCCACACAGTAATAGAAAACTAATAGTCTAAAATATGCCATGCCTGAAATATTAAAATTCATAGATGAATAGAACACCGTTATATCTTTTGAGATGATCACAACATAGCAAACTAGATGGATTAATAAACACAAATATAATCATAATGTGTTAAACCCAATAATAGAAGTGGTTTATAAAATACTGTAGGGATCCAGATAGGTGGCAATGAATTCTGCCTAGGGAAATCTAAAGAGACTTTCCAAAGATTCTGATTGTTGGGTTCTAAAATCAGAAAGTAATATGTACCAGGGACAAACAAATTACCAGACACAAGTGACACAAATCTTTAATGCATGAATATTCACAACCTTGCAAAATTGAATGAAAGCACAGAAAAGGCCAGATTCAATATTCAATATTATAAGAAAAATTGAGCTGGTGTGTGTGTGTGTGTGTGTGTGTGTGTGTGTGTGTGTGTGTGTGTTCGGGTTTAGAAAACTGGCTTTGTCTCAGAGTATCCGCTTTATCCTGTGGCACAGAGAGTTTTCCAAGCATGTTTTGAATGAGCATGACTGATCATCAATGAATAATTTAATTGAACTTTTATGATGTATTCAGCAGCTTCACTAGCTCAGAAAGGTAAGTTTTAAGCCTTGAAAATTAAAGTATCAGGTAATATTAGATTCATGTGAGAGTGCTTGCAAATTCCACAAAGAGTGACTTTAATAAAATATGCATCTATTTTTCTGTCATGTAAAGGTCTGGAGGCAGAATGGAAGTAGTTATGGGGGCTTGAGAGTATCAGGGATGCAGACTTGTGTGTCTCTCGAGCATGAAGTGTTTATCTCATTATGTGATAGCTGCTTAGAACTCTAGGATTTATATTTCTGTTCCATTCAGTGGAATGTAGCATCCTGGTTTGTATCTGGGTATCTCCTCTGGCTCATGAATGTGTGACAATGGATTAGCTCAGTGATTGACCTGGCATATTGACAAATTATGCCAAATATATACCCATTGACTTGGGTATAGTTGACAGGTTTGCTAAAGAGGGAAGAACTGCTCTGGGTTAGGGTGGCACCAACAAATAGGCTTGTAGTCTGGATGGAATAAAAAGAGAAACCAGAAAGAAGAATGCTTGTTTCTGCTTGCCTTTCCATGGACTGTTTCTCCTCTGCCACACCCTCTGACATGCTGCCCTGCCTTGAAGCCTCTTGATTATAGAATGAAACCATTTCAAATTGTGGTGTGAAATAATCCTGCCCTTCTTTAACTTGTAGGTGTTATTTTATTCCAACAGTGAGAAATTAGTTAAGACAAAAAGTAAGAAATATTGGGTTATTCCTATCCTTACACCCCTGAGAGGCTATTATTCTGAAGTTATATAAATCATTTCTACTCATAAGCCACTGATCAGTATTTAGGGACATAGTCACATCTTTTTTTTTTTTTCTGTTCAAACTCATTTGCCATTCATTTTTTATTTTATATATTTTTAGTGTTTTTAAATTTTAAAGAGAATAACAATAGTAAAATCATCCTGTTTAGTAAAGTCTAGGTTACCATCACATAGCTTGGTACTCACAAAAGGAAAAAATGTTCAAATAAAGTAATATGTTATCGTCAGCATTTCCAGGTGACTGTTTACAATCAAGTAATGCTGTCAAGAAATCCTTAAGGTAGAGCTGTGGGTTTAAGAATCTGCTTAGGCAGATACAAAGACCAAGATTCCATCTCCAGCATGCTCTGTTGGTCACACCCCTGGGGAATGCTAAGACAGCGATTGAGACTGGGTGTAGTGGCACACACCTGTAATCCCACTGCTTGGCAGGCTGAAAACAGGAGAATCATTATGAGTCCAATCTGTATAGTGAGACCATATACACACTGTACTAAATACACAAGAAAGGAAAGAAATCCCTGAAAAGGAAGCCTATGGGTCAGTTACACTTTGTCCACGCCCAACTCCTCCTGAGTGGACAGTCCCAGTTGGTCTGTTTCTATATGACTTCATGGTAGATTTACTTATAATTTCTTTTGTTCTCTAGCATCTCTATGACCCAAAGAATACTAGCAGTGTCACTGGCAATGTCTGCATGCCTGCAAAACAGCATTAATGACTTTGGGCTCTGGAACTAGATCCTAGCCAACAAACATGTTCATCCCTTTGTCCACTTCCCAGGCACCTATGCCTAGCTTTTGCAGTATGTCATCTCCTGTAACTCATGAGAACATCATGAACTGACTGGACAACAGCCATGGAGCTGGGGGGCAAGGTGAGCAGAAGGAAGCCATGGGACATAGCAGACTGAAGTTGCAGAAGAATGGGTGGAAGACTGCAGGATACACAGAACACCAATTACATCTATGTTGAAGAAAGGCTGGATGATGTAATATCTTTCAGATGGTCATTTTCAGTGCTAAAGTCTGTAGATTCTATCAGTATACACTGTGCAGGTTGCAAGCTTTATATAGGTATCTACTGGTGTAATCACCTAGGTATTTCTACAAGTTTTAAGTTGTAGTTTAATTTGGGAAAGGTTGAGTTACATTTAAACATCATAGCTGTGTCTTGAAATATCATTATGTCATATCAATATGTCATAATAATTTCCCAGATTGTACTTCAGGTAATAAAAGTTCATAATTGATAATGAATTGAAATTATAGGTATGCTGACATGCTCCATAGTGTTGCCTTTTGCTTACTATACAAAAAGAATCTCAGCCATATTCTGGTGAAAGTGTAGGTATTTGCTAGTACACACTCTAGCACTATAAATTTCTTTCTGTGTGTACATACTGACACTAGGGAACATTCTAGGTAGTGGCAGCCTGTCCCACAATCGTGGAATACAGGCAGAATCTCGGACGTTAGGTGGTCTTGGTGAGCCTTGTCCATGCACAGGACCAGAGCAGAAGCTCTGAGGATCTGGAATTGTGGCCTATCTCAACATCATAAAACACAGAGAGACAATGGCAGTTACTGGGGCCTGGTGAGTCTTGCCTTACCCTCGCCACAGATTCAGGAACTTTTCCGAGCTTTGATGCATCTCCATTACACTCGGCCTTCCTGAGCTGCAGCTAATACCCACTTCACCATGGGGAAGCCAGGATGACTGAAACAGCAGGAGTTTGGTGAACCTACTGTCCCACACTCTTCTGGAGTACAAACATTAGAAGCATCAAAAACATCAAAATGAAGGCACAAAAGGCAAGCTAAGAACTTCAGCTCAATCATAACAAGTCATAAAGGACCTTGGAAGTCACCACCTTTAATATCCAAAAATGATAGAATCTTAAATGGAGAAACAACTGCATCAGGCTGAGAAATAATCTCAGGTCAAAAAGAAATGGCAACAATAATGGAAGAATTGATCAACAAAACTAAAGAAGGCATAGACAAAGAAAAAGAGGAGAATAGAAAAATGATGGAAACATTTTTGAACAATGTACGAAAGAATTAGAAAGTATAAAAGAGGTTCAAAAAGACATTGGAGAAATTAAAAATTCCTTTGAAAGCTAGCAAAACTGCTTGAATGAAACTCAAGATAGATTTTTCATACCTTGAAGGCAGCAATGCAGTCAGTGATGTGAAAGAAAAGAACTCTTAAAAATAACAAAGTACCTGGAAATAATAATTCAGCAGCAGGTTAACAGATGTCTTTTGAAACAGCAGGAGTTAGCACAAATGATATAAAAGACAATTTGCAGAAGTAGTAGCAGAAAACTTCTCAAGCATGAGAAAATAATCTTGCATATAGTTAACTGAGATGTATAAAACTGCAATTAGCCATAGTCAAAATAAATCTGCACCCAGACATAAAATAGTCAAGAATTCAGAAATTAAGCAAAAAGTAGAAGATTAAACATTGTTGGAGGTGGTCTGGGGAGATAGCTCGGTAGAATAAGCACAGGGTCTTGAGTTCAATCCCAGGTACAGCAAAAACCAAAAAAAAAAAAAAAAAAAAGTTGTTGGAGAGAAGAAACAAATCACCTATAAGGAAAGCTCATCTGAGTCGTGCCAGCATTCTGAACCCAGACCATCAAATCAAGAAGAACCTGGAGTGAGATATTTCAAGTCCTGAAAGAAAACAACTTCCAATCCAGATTGATGAACACTGAAAAACTATACATTAAATGTAATGGAGAGACAAGATACTTCTACAACACAAGATAGTTAGGATAGATATGCAGCTACCTTCTCTTAGTTCATTGAGAAGAAAGGTTTGTATTAATATTGTTTAGACAAGACATCATATCTGCATCTTGTCCTCTGAATAACTAGTAGGAAGATAACAATATGCAATGTATTAATTATTGTAACTGTCATGCTAACCTGTTTGAAACTGTTTCACTGCTGTTTTATCTTTTTCCTCATTAAAATAAAAAATAAATAAAAAAGATGCTTCCATGACAAAATTAGCTGAAGAAATTCATGACCACTGAATCAAACCTACAAAGAGTACTGACAGATATTGTAGAAAGAGATACAAAGAAACACAACTCCATGAAAAACAGAAAAGAACCACCAAGCAGAGCACATATTTAAACAGAACGGAAACATAGGGAACCTACACAAGGAAAATAACATGACAAAGATAAGCCATTACATATTAACTATAAACATCAATGTAAATAGCCTAAGTTCATCTATCCAAAGAAACATACTGGCAGAGCGAGTTAAGAAATACAATCCAACCATATGCTGAAACATATGTAACTCAAATGGAAACTCATAGATGGAAAGGAAGGATGGGAAACAGTGCTCCATGTGATAGGAACTCAGAAAAAGCAAGGTAGCTCTTTTGCAATTGCTATGAAATTTTGCTAACAAAAAATTGCAAATGAACAATTATTAAAAGAGAAAAAGAAAGATTTCACACACTTGTTTGAGAGAACACTGCAAAAGGAAGAGTAGCCATCATAAACACATATACACCCAATGTAGGAACACCAAACTACATCAGACAAATTTTAATGGAGATGAAAAATAAAATCAGCAGTAACACAATTGTAATGGGAGACTTTAATACCCCACTGCCACAAACACATAGATTCACTAGGAAAAAAAATCAGCAAAGAAATAAGAGAACTAGACAATACCTGTAAAGAAATGGATTTAGTAGACCTTTAGAGTGTTTCACTCAGCAGCGTCAGAATACACATTCTTCTCAGCTGATCACAAGACATTCTCTAAAAATCACCTAGCACACAGAACATGCTTGAGTAAATTCAAAGGAATTGAAATTATCCAATACATATTATCTGACAATACTTCAATGAAACTGGAAATTATTGACAGAAGAAATAGTAAAAACTCTATAAACACGTGAAAATTAAATAATCTTTTGAACAATCAATGGGTCACAGATGACATTAAAGAAAAAAATCAAACAATATTTTCAATCAAATGAAAGTAGAGATACAACTTACCATAACTTATGGGATGCAATGAAAGCAGTCTTAAGAGGGAAATAGATAACAGTTAATTGTATTATTATTATTTATCAGGGAAACAGAATGAACTCAAATAAAAAAATCTTAAGCTGCACATCAATTTCTTAGAAAAAGAAGAGCAAGTCAGGTCCAAAAGCCCAAAGGAGGCAGGAAATTATGAAGATCAGAGCAAAAATTAATACAATGGAGATGAAGCAAATAACAAAAAGAATTCATGAATCCAAGATTTGGTTCTTTCAAAGAATAAGTAAAACTGATAAAGCCCTAGCCAACCTATCAAATAAAGGAAAGGAAAAGTTTATATTCATGCAATAAGGCATGAAAAGAACAAAATCACTTCAGGACTTATAGATATTCAGAAGACCATTTATACCTATTTCCTCATAGGATGGAAAACACAAGAAATGGACAGATTGTAAGATACATAGAGATATGAAAGCTGATTCAAGAAGACAAAAATTCTGAATAACATAGTAACAGTGAATGAAACTGAAACTTAAAAAAAACCCTATTAACAAAGCAAAGCCTAGGTTCTGATGGATTCACAACTGAAATCTAAAAGAAATTTGGAGACAACTTAATGCCATCTGTTTTCAGACTCTTCAAAGAAATTGAAATGGAAACAATTCTCCTAATCTCATTCCTGACAACAAGTTTCTCTTATACCAAAAAAAAGAGAGAGACCCCACCAAAAAAAGAAAACTACAGACAAAATCTCCCTCATGCACATAGATGCAAAACTTATCCATAAAATGCCAGCAAATAAAATGTAGCAAATCATCAAGAAGATTATATAGCACCCCCATGTTTAATTCATGCCAAGAATGCAAGGATGATTCAATATGTACAAATCCATCAATGTAGTATATCACATAAACAGAGCCAAAGACAAACACCATGTGATCACCCCAATCTATTCAGAAAAAGCTTTTGACAAAGTGCAACACTCATTCATTATAAAAACCCTATACAAAATCAGAATAGATGGTCCTTACCCTAACCTAATAAAACCCAAGGATATCCACTGTTACTACTCCAATTCAACATAGTTCTGGAAACATTGGGCAGAGAAATTGAACAAGAGAGAGAGAAATAAGAGGGATAATGTTCGGAGATGAAGAATTGACATTGTTATTATTTTCATTTGACATGATTATCTACATAGAATATCCCTCCAAAACTCCACCAAGAGTCTTGTAGATTTAATAACCAAGTTCAGTAGCATTGCAGGATACAAAGCCAACATGTAAATATCAATAGCATTTCTATACACATACAACAAATGTACCAAGAGAGAAATTAGAGAAACCATGACTTTCACAACATCCAAAAAAAATAACAGACATAGAAATTCATCTCACAATGGATGCAAAAGATTTATCCATTAAAAATTACACCACTTTGAGAAGATTTCAGGAAGCGCTGCTGCAGTGGAAGAACCAAAATTGTGAAAGTGGCCATGCTCTCCAATTGCCTGTACAGATTCCAGCAATTGCACTTACAAATACCATTAGTATACTTCACAGATACCTCATTCCTAAAGTCTATCTGGAACCAGAAGAGACTCAGAATAGCAAAAGCAGTCCTGGGTAACAAATGAAAGATAGAAGGCATCACAAAACTTTACTTGAAATTATACTACAAAACTACTGTGATAATATCAGCATGCCACTGGCAAAAAATATAGACCTCAGTATCCATGGAACAGATTAGAAGATTCATACAGAATTAGAAACACACTCAGGTACCTTATCTCCAACAAAGGAGTTAAATATGTTCACTGAAAGACAGTTTCTCTACTAAATAGTGCTGGAATAGGCTTTCCACATGTCAATGGCTAAAATTAGTCCTATGTCTATCACCATACACTAAACTACAGTCAAAACTGATCAAATATTTAGATATTAAAATAAAACCTTATATCTTCAAGAGGAAAATGTAGGTAGAAATTTCAAAAACATATGTGTGGATGGAGAATTCGTGAACAAAAAGCGAATTGCATGGAAAATACTACAAAGAATCAACAACTGGAATAAAATCTTTTTGAAGAGTTCTTCATGTCAAAAGGAATTACCAACAGAGTAAAAAGAAGTCCTGAGACTTGGGAAAACCTTATGGCTGATTGTCTTTCTGACAAAGGACGTCTATCTAAATCGCGTAGAAAATCAGGCTCCCTAAATTCAAAGCTCCAATCCAAAAATGGACATGTGAGATAAAA
This sequence comes from Ctenomys sociabilis, assembly GCA_004027165.1. Classification (NCBI taxonomy): domain Eukaryota; kingdom Metazoa; phylum Chordata; class Mammalia; order Rodentia; family Ctenomyidae; genus Ctenomys; species Ctenomys sociabilis. The sequence goes on along the minus strand of PVKA01030625.1, from coordinate 19,227 downwards.
ACTTCCCAAATGAAGAAATACAAGTAGCAACTAAACGTATGAAAAAATGTTCAACATCATTGGTCATTCAAGAAATGCTGATTAAGGCAACACTGAGATTCCAGCTTACCCCAAATAAATGGCTATCATCAAGATGTCAACCAGTAACAAATGCTGGAGAGGCTGTGAGGAAAAAGGAATCTTTGTCCATGTTGGTGGGAGGTTAGACTGGTACAGTCACTGCAGAAATCAGTGGGGAGATTCCTCAAAACACTATGATTGGAGGTCCCATTCAACTAAGCTATTCCCTTTGTATTTTTCCAGAATAAGTGAATATATCACGTCACAGAGATATATGTACACCTATGCTTACAGCAGCACAATTTGTCATAGCTAAATCTTAGAAACAGTCAATGTCCATCAGCTGAGGAATTGATTACAAAGATATGGTCTTTGTACATAATAGAGCATTATTCAACTATAAAGAAAAGTAAATTTGAGGCTTTTGTTGGTAAATGGATGCAACTATAGACCATACACTAAAGTAAAATGAACCAGACCTACATGTGCAAACAGCATATTGTCTTGCAAGTGTAAGTTTGTACAAATGAAAATAAAATCTGAAAGGTACAATAGTTACTGGGAAATTGAAAGAACTTATCAAAACCTGAGATGAGAAAAAAGACAGGAGAGGAAAGGGAGGAGGAGGAAGCTTTATTCATGTATGTGTGCAGGATGGCTTTGATACTTGTACTGATGGTTTCTACTGGTCTACCGAGGGAAGCAGTCAATGGTTAAATTTTTCTCTCTCATTTTTTTATTTTGTCCTTTTAAATTTTTTATAATTTTTCCCCCAATTTGACATGCTTAAATCTGGTAATTTGAACAACTAATTTGAAGACAACCTTACTGCAATACAGCAATTGCTGTTGAATTCCCACTTATTTTTTTGGTAAATTTCCATATCATTTTTCATGTTTTTATGTTTTCTTTACTGCTTTATGTTCTCCTGAATAAAAATGAAAGACATTGCATGTGGGCTAGGAAATACGGTTAACGTATAGGCCAAATTATAGCTTTTCACTTTTAAGAGTAATGCATTCCATCTACATGTTCTGAGGGATAGATTTTATCCTCTCATCCTTAAGAATTAGACATTTAGAAAAATGAGTTTAATATTTAAAACTGCTTGATTTACACTTTAATCAGAGTATGTTTACATAAATCTATAAGTTGCAAATTTGAAACAGTTAATAAAGCTTTCAAATAATTAAGTTGGTAAATATAACTTGACAACTTGACTGGAAATGGCAGAGACTCTAGGATATTTGATGGTTCTTTGTAGTTTATTCTGGCTTGCTTATTAGAAAAGAAATAGTTTCACACAAAGAGTGTTTTATGTGATATTAGATCGAAGTTTTCTAAACATTTGTCACATTGCAGTTTACAATGTGCAGGTCCTTTTCTTCTTGCTTACTTTCCATCCATTTGTCCCAATCATTTTTGGAAATGTGGTATTGACTGCATCAGAACAGAAGAGACAATAATAACTATAGAAATCAATACCTTATCGCTCCATCACATGGACTATTTTTCAAGAGAGATCATACTTTATGGTATGAGACAAACTATCTTCAATTCAAAATGTCTGAAAATATACAAAATTATGTTTTCTAACAATAATGCAATCAAATTAGGAATCAAAATGGGATAAAATTTGGAAAACTCACACATAGAAATTATATACATGGATATATACAGTACATATTATATACATTGATATATCAATATTATATGTTTCAAGAGATAAATGAGCTTAAAAATAATTTTTTGAAGTAGAAGCTATTGAAATTTATGGAATATTAGGTCCCATGTGGTGGCCAGTACCTGTAATCTCAGAGCTTGGGAGGCTGAAAACAGGAAAATCACTATGAGTCAGATATATGTAGTGAGATCCTGTAGACCCTGTAGGCCCAATGCTAACCACATAAAAAAGGAAATTTATGGAATATAGCTATTGAACTGGTCAGAGAGAAATTATCTTGAGTACCTACCTTGGAAAATGCATAGAATACATCTAAATAGCATTATCTTTAAAACTAAAAGAAAAATTAGAAAAACCTAAACACAAAGTTAAAACAACAAAGGAAATAAAATGTAAACCAGAATTGAATGTAATGAAAAAAAGAAAACTAATAGAAAAATACAATAGAACCCAAATGTTTTTTTAATACTCAAAAAGAATTTGTTTAGCTATACTGGGCAAGAAAAATACAGAATTTAAAATTGAGCATTAAATTGAAAATATCACTACTGTATTTATAGATATAATTGCAAGGGAGGACCATGACTATATGACTGTATGCCAATAAGTTAGAAAATATGCAAAATGGACCAAATCAGACGTAGATACAAAGTGCCAAAAATGAAGAAAAAACAAAAACTCTAAACATACTTCTAAAGTTAAAAAAACCATATGCACAAATCTCATAGGAAAAATGGGCTTCACCAGTGCATTTTACTAGATGTTTACAAAATATATAGTGATACTGCTTTGCACACTTCTAAAAAAGTAGAAAAGTAGAGAATATTTTGCACATTATGAGAGATCAGTATTATTTGGATACTAAAACCTAGGAAATCTAAAGACAAATGTCTTTATAAATTCAATACAAATTCTTCAATAAATTGTTACATCTGGGGAAATAGCTTAGGGGGATAAGTGCCTGCCTGGCAAGTACAAGGTCCTGAGCTTGATCCTTGGTACACAAAACATACAAACACCAAAAACTGAATTGCTATGAATTGAATTCAGCAACATATAAAAAGGATTATATACAATGATCAACTAGAATTTGTCCAAGGAATGCAGGGTGCTTCCAACATGTGAAATTCAATCAGTAAAATATATGATATGATTAATAAATGTAGAACAAAAGTACACAGTCATCTCCATAGATGCTAAGAAAACCCCCCACAGAACTTGTCAAAATAGAGCAGAAAAATTCTCAGTGATCTGAGAGTAAGACTCCCTTAAGCAACAATAACAACAAAGCTACATTTAACTTTATATTTATTGAAGAAAGATAACTTTTTTTACCCCAAGATCGCTCATCTTTCAAGGATATCCACCCTTGGCATGCGCTGAAGATGGCGGCTACAGCAGGGAGGTTGCTCCACGCCTGAGTTGCTCGACAGGTGAGCATCATTTCTCGTGGCATTTCTGCCCCTGAAATTTTTCCACCTGTTGCTTCTGGGTCTCCTCCAGCCAAATTCACTTTCATACCAGTCCCTTGTGCCATGCTCCAGCCATCACTCAGCACACGCGCTCTTTTACAGGGATACCTGTTGTCAATGGAGAATCAAAGAGCTTGAGGAGTTTAAGGGGAAATACTTGGTGCTTTTCTTCCATTGTTTGGACTTCACCTTTGTGTGTCCTCTGGAAATTGTTGCTTTCAGCGACAAAGCCAATGAGTTTCATGATGTGAACTGTGAAGTTGTGTTAGCTTTGGTGGATTCCCACTTTACTTACCTCACCTGGATCAATACACCAAGGAAGAGCGGCGGCTTGGGCCATATAAACAGCACTTTTGTCAGATTTAACTAAACATTTCCTGGGACTGTGGTGTACTATTGGAAAGTTCTGCTATTGTACTCAGAGGACTCTTCATAATTGAGTCATCAGGCATCTGAGTGTCAGCCATCTCCCAGTGGGCCAAAGTGTGGCAAAGTTTTCAGAAACCCAGTTCCCGTTTCTTCAATTGTGTCCTCAGTCGGTAAAAGCTTTTTTGTGTTTTACCCTTCCTTGAAGCATCATTGTCAACAAAATAATACCACATGCACTGAAAGCTGCTGATCAAGAGTCCTCCAACTTCTTGAATTTCTTCATATTTTTAGACCAAATTTTCTTCTAAGGTAACAAAGATTATGTCCTACGTTGTTAGCATTTAAAGTGGATGTATACGTACTGATGGAAATGAATATGAATCACGTTACTAAAAAGCCAGATGACAGAGGTTTACCTGATCATGCCTGATACCCATCCCCGAGATTGACACATTTACACAGTTATTTTACTCATTCATCCATGAACTGGCTTCAGTCTGCCTGTGTTCCTAGATACTAATCAAGTATGATTATAAAGGCCGTAAATTTAACTCCTTAGTTCAATATGATTGAATTTTGAAATCAATGTAATTTCTTTCTTGAAGTACTTCATGTAAGAATAAACACTTTTAAAATTAAAAAAGGATATCCACCATTACAATTTTTGTTTAATGCTGCACTGAATTTTCTGAGATAATTATGCAAGAAAATATAATAAAAATCATTTAAATTAAATATGAGAAAGACTGACTTAATTCCAGACAACTCCTAAGAAGGAAGTCCTAAGGAAATTTCAAAAACTACATAACTGCTGAACAGTTTCTACAAGATGTCAAAATACAAGATCAGATTATTAGCCCATTTTCTGTAAAGTACTTGACACAATCAACTTCTAAAAAGCAAAGATCTATTTTGGCTAACAAGTTTAGAGATTACAGTCCAGATCTACTGGTTTTGCTGGTTTTAGTTCCTTGGAGAGGTGGCACATTGTGGTAGCAATTTACAGTGAGCAAAGCCTCGTAGGCCACGGCCAAGATGAGAGAGACAAGAAGTCAGTGCCTGGGGTCGGCTCTCCCCTCAAGGGCATGCCCGAGGGACCTGGAGACTTCTGGCTGAGCTTCTTCCACTTTCTTCCTCCCAATGGCAACGAGCCTGGGCCATTCCTTTAACATATGCAGCTATAGGGAATGTTTTGAATCTACAACATAGCAGCTGATGTTGGGCACCATGCATCATAAATTGAGTTGAGGGGATGTGCAAGCTTGTCTTTGTCCTGTCCTTTCAGGTCAGATTGCAGTGCAGAAACTCTCTGATCTTTTCTGATCATAACTGAAAACCCTAGGGATAATGACAGCTGTGGTTGGGGCTCATAGGGCAAATAAGACCTGCTAAAGGCAGCTGAGGAAACACCCTTTCTTGTCCTTTACCTTCAAAGAGTATTTTGACCTTGTTTTTCTAAAAAACAAACAAACAAAAAAATTTATTTTCTGTACTTTATGGAAGGGTCTATAGGATGTTCAGGTCTCACTTCTAGATCGGATTCTGGGATTGCAGGTGCACCCCAAATGCTGTCTCAGCGCGCCCCTGGAGTGGGGCCCACACAACATACTAAGGATCAATCCCCTGGCCCCTGCACTTGCTTGCAGGTGCTTTAATCAACTGAGTTATTTAGCTGGCCTTAATTTGATTTTCCTAACCCACCGTAGTGGTTTCTATTATTCTTCCTGGAAACACCCACTGCCCATCATCCATTGTCCTTGACTCAGGTGTACAGAATAAACACCAAGGTTCTGGGAGGCTCAGGGCCTTTTGTTCCTAGGGAAAAACATCATAGAACCCTGTTATGCTTGTTTTTCCTTTCCCTTCCCTGCCATATGCCCTGTCCTACGTAGAATCTTGGAACCCACTCGAGGAGCCTTTAAAAAAATAACAAAAATACACTGTTTCTATACATTAATTATGAACATTCTGAAAACAGCCCTTAAAAATTTAATTTTCTAACAGTATTACATTGAATAAACTATATGAATGAACTAAATAAAATAAGAGTAAAATTTACACATTAAATCTCTGAAATAGAACTAACTGAAATTTTTAAAAAGAAAACAGAAACATATTCTCTTTTTTATGTACTTAATACAGGGTCTACAGGGTCTTGATACACAGATCGCATTCATAGTGATCTTCCTGTTTTCAGCCTCCCAAGTGCTGGGATTATAGGTGCTCACTACCACACCCAGTCTCAATCACTGTCTCATGGAGCCCAAGGGGCGGGGCATATGGCGCAGCCCCTTGCTGTCACCGCACTGTGAGGATTAAACCCTGTTTCCTGCATCTGCCTAAGCAGGCACTTTAATCCACTGATCTATCTCACCAGCCCCCTAGAAACATATTCTATGTCCATATATTTGAGGATAATATCTTAAAGATACAATTACTTCCAAAATTGATCTAAATTCAGTGATAGCCCCTCCATAATAGGAATAAATTGATCCTATAATTGATAATGAAATGCAAGGGTTACATATAATTTTGGTGAGATAACCATATTTTATAAAAGTCATTATATTTTAGAGAATTCATCTCTAACTTGATCCTTCTCTAACTTTGGGATCTTTAGTATTGAGGCTAAGTGTAATTCATGGAAGAATAAATGTAAAGTGACCACACATTTTTCTTTTCCCTCTCTACTGAACTAAACCATGAGTTTGGTTCAGGGACAAAAAGGAGGTGTCTGGTACAAAATAGAAGAGAGATGCTGTAAATTAGGAAAAGACACTACTGGAGTGCACGTGCAAGTCTTCTGCTCCATGCGGTTGCCATGAGATGTACTGATGTGCCCTTCTCAGTGTGAGAGGACAGAGGATAGTATTTTTATTTTTAAAATATCCTCTGTGTTCTTCAGTGATTCTAGGCAGTCCATCCAGGGAAGTGCAGGCTGAAACTTCTGAATTTAACCCACAGAAATGTACAGTGATTATTTAGAGAAATGACTTGTGTTTTGTCAGACACCATGCTCTGCACCGCCTCCTGTCAATGAAATGGCCAGTGTGCCGTGCCATAGCACATGAAGTTAGTGGCTGAAGAGCTAGCAAGGCAAGGCATGTGTTTCAGTACAGTGCAGAGAGATGGATACTAGGATTCACAGTCTTGGAGAAATAAAAAAACACTCTAATAGGTACAATGTTCATACTTTTGATTACTGTTCTACTTTTGGTGGAAGTCTCTGATATTATCTGCACTCTGGTTGTTAAATCTAGGGACAATTTAGGTGAAAGGGGAGGTAAAAGTAACTATTGTGGTTGGGAGAATAGACTTTGGATGGTTGGCTTCTAACTCTGGAATGTAGATGAGATCCATAATTGCTGTGGTTAAATTTCAGCAACTGTAAAATACCACTAACAACAGGATTTTCTTCATTGTTGCTGTAAGGGTTAAGTTAGCTAAATTTTGAAAAGTATTTTTTTTCTATACATGACAAATCTTATTTTTATTAGATGAATAGATGTGGATTCTTGATTTTTAGATTCTTGAGCCCAATTCTCTTAATCAGGTAATAGACTGATGTGACACAGATATGAAACTTATTTTGCATAGTTACCTACCCTTTGAGTATGACTGACATTCCAACTGTCTTTCATGGAAAATGGATCACATAGGAGGGAAAGAGAAGAGATGTTCTTAATTGCTAATCTCGAGAAAAACAAGCACTCTCTCAACTAGGAAGAAAAATGGAAATGGTATTTGGATATTTTAGGGTATTTAATTCTTGTAAGGAGGCTAAACAACTGTGTAGGGGAAGAGGGACTCAACAGGACCAAGTGGATGAACCGTGCTTATTTTGTATCACTCATTAAAAAGTGAATGGTATAAAATGCTGAGATACCAAATAGCAAAGAGTTTTCTAATTGTCTTCAAAGAAGGTCTCATAATACTGAAGTTGTTAAATTTTGCCAGAAGCTGAATAGGCAAAACAAACAAAAAATTTCAGCTTTTTTTGTTTGTTTTGTAGGGGAGGTGCTGTGATCCAGCCTAGTGCTTTGTGCATGCCAAGCACAAACTCTTCAATTGAGTTTCATGCCCTTCCCCCTTGCAATCCTGAACAGTAATTGTGACATCTCCCAAGAAAAATGGGACTTCTATAGCCATAAATACATGAAGACTAGAAGGATCTCCACTTTTCATTTACCCACTAAAGGTCAGACTTCCTGTTTGCTCTTACTGTCTGTTGATATGCAGGATGAAGTCATCCTAATGAAAATTTTCTCTGGAATTTTTCCAAAGCACAACATAAATTGAGCCATTGGAGGAGGAACGAAGCTATAATGTTTATACGAGGCCCACAGGTGCTAAGTCAAACCCAAGAGAGGCATAGTGAAAGATTAGGGGAGGAAAAAGGAGGGGCAGGTCAGTACTCAGCTGGCAGCTGGCCAGCAGGCTAGTGAGAAGGAGCTAAATTATGCATCTTATTTGGTGCATTTATTAAAAGAACATTTCTAGGCAAACATCCTAAAACAAATGTGACTATCAGATAAGCTCCCTGCTGTCCTGAGAAGATTTAGTGTATGACAATTTTCTCATAATGGCTTTGTGGAGTTTGCTGAGTTTCATCTCTTTCTAGCATTTTATAAATTGTCACTCCATGGGGATTTTCAGTAGGCTGAAATTGTCCTTCACTTGTGGTTGTTTGGCAGAGTCAGAGATGGATAATGCAACAGAAATGGTCTTGGAACTGTTTTTGGTTTTGGTTGATATTTCTCTCACACACAAAAAACCAACAGCTGTTTCTTGTTGTTCATTGAACTCTTTAAAGAATATTTTAAACATTTCTTTTGTATTGGGGTTTAAATTCGAGGTGCTGAGAGTATGAAGATGAATGAAATAAAGTTCCTAGTATCAAGACATATGGGTGTAGGAGGTGGAGCCTGACACGTTAAACAGGAGTGAAGATCTAAATAGAAGGATTGAGGAGCAGGATGAGGAACAAAGAGTATTGTTACTTCAACCATAGAGAGACAGGAAAGGAAAGACAACCTAGAGAGGAGAAATGGTGGCAAGGGGAATGTTGAGGTAGTGTGGTGAGCAAAATCACTTACGCAAGATGAAAACTGGCTTGAGGATTTTGGGAAATGGAAGGTCCACATGGCTGGAGTTTCAGGGGTCAAAGTTCATGTGGAGGTAAGCAAGGAAAAAGAGACCAGAGGACAGACTGCTTTATATGCTTTGGGAAAGAGTAAATATTTTTAACTAGGTCTGCTTTTATTGCAAAGTTAAGGTGAGCTATTATAAAAATTGAATCAAGGCAATAGTACTGTGACTACAGTGGGAAAAATGAAAAATAATAGGCAACAAGTGTTCATTTTCTAATTAATGTATGTATGACTCAATATATATACATTTGTTATGGGGAATAGGTTTATATACATCTCAGCTTTTGATCTATTTTACTTCCTTTTAGTACTATATTTGATAACATTGAAAGTGCATGGTATGCATTAGAATATTTGAGAACTAGAGCACATCTTAATTCTTCAGATTGGGTGGCTGTGGAATACGATTGTGTTGAAAGAGCTGAGGATCTCACTGGGATCTCAAGTGGCGGAGTGGCGAGGTAGACGTGCTGGCAAAAGACGTAAGCAAACGCACAACAACAGCAAAAGCCACAGCAACAACAAAGAAACAGCAGTAGCAGCTGTAGCAACACGAGCAGGAACAGCTAACAGAAAACCTAACAACTATTAATGAGTATTACAATTATACATCATACTGTACAAAACTTTGCATAATAAAAAAAACATGAATTATCTTCAGGCAAAAAAAATGTATAGTAAATATTTCCTGAAGAAGTATAAGTGGAATTTTAAAAAATGAGTTTCTATAAAACAGATTCTTTTGAGCTTGATTTTTTCTATAATTTTATTAACTAGAAAAATAGAATACTGAAGGCACTGAAGTATAGTTGTCCCTTGATACCTTGAGGATTGGCTCCAATATCCAAAGTTCTTGTCCCTCATATAAAGTGACATAATATTTGCACATTAACTAATGCCATTTTCTTGTATACATGAAATTATCTCTACGTTAATTATGATGCTTAATAAGATGTAAGCACTACACAAATAGTTGCTATATGATATTGTTTAAGAAATAATGTAAAGAAAAAAAGGCTTTATGTGTTCAGTAGCGATGCAACTATTATAAATTATGGTAATGCACTTTTGATTGCTTTTAAAAGTGCCCAGGCTGGGAAGATAGCTCAGCAGTCTAAGTGCCTGCCTGGCACGTGCAAGAACCAGGGTTAGATTTCTGGTACTACATGCTGTGCCAGTCCTGTGCTGCGCCGGTCCTCGATACCAGGTGTGATGGTACATGCCTATAATCCCAGCAATGTGGAGGCTGAGACACAGAAGGATCACTATAAGTCCAAGCTGTGTGGTGAGATCCTGTACAAAATGAATAAATACAACTTTCTTTAAAAAGCCCAAATTTGGGTTATATAAAAATGTGGTTCATTAGATCACAGTGTTGCAGGCTTATATCTAGTATTGTGCAATTGCGTTAGTTTGGTCTCTGGCAACAGCCTCATGGGTAATGGTACAATGATGAGAGTTCAAGAGAGTGGAGGAAATTGCAAAAAGTGTGGGGGACCACCCGAACAGCTCTCCTTGAAAGAAGAGCAACTGTCTCCATTTTTGACTGAGACTGATCCTATTTCCTTGTAATGTTATGTGCAGAGCTGGCTAGGACTTCTGTTTATCCTTCAGTTGGCCTTAAGCAATGTGTATTGGTCTAGCTGAGGTGCTGGTGATAGTCTTTGAAGGTGGCATGTGTGTTTCCCTGGTGAGCCTGCTGCTCCTTAATGTGAGCCAGGTGCAGACAGGACGGTAGAGCTAATGCTTTACACTGCCAGCTGGGATGGAGCCTCAAGATAGAGGCTATGACTTCCTGGGGCCAGAAAGACTACATCAAAGCTGAAGCATCAGACTTCCCAAAACATTAAATACTATATAATCCAGATTACTCTTTGTGCATATCCTCTCTGAATATGGCAGAGGTAAATGTAGACCACCCACCTAGCTCAGCTCACAGTAGTCACCTACTTCCCACAATTCTCAGTCAATCCTCAAGCCACTCCCCCACTGAATAAAAACAGGGTGAGGCCCTGGGTCACTCTCTTGGTTCCGGAAAGCCATGTCATGGCAGGACTTAGAGCCCCTCTACTCCCTGATGATTAAAAATATAATTTAGTGTCCTCATTTTCACTGTGGGTTGCATGGAAAGTGATAGATTGGAATCAACTTGATGGTATTCCAATAACGTAACTTTGGGATGACAAATATTGGTTTCTTGAACTGAGATGAGAACCAGGAAGTGTCTCCTACAAAAAGGGATACAGAACACCAAAGAAGTTTGGGGCCAAATTACTCTTGCTTAAAAACATTCAGGAACTTAGTAGAGTACGGAGAGAACCATATTAATCCTTCTGAAAGTTGTTTCCCGAATGACCTAGGTTTCTCTGGGTTCATCTCTTTAAGGTTCCACCACTTCTTATCATTGTGAGACTGAACCCTTCAGAGCCACACTCAGACCATTTCTAAACCATAGTTTAGGCCTGAATACCCCAGACATGGACAAGAGTGATGGTACACAATGCTCAAACAGCAAGTTCTGGAGAGAGAGAGTGGGGATCTCTGGAATGGCAGAAGGCTTTAACAGGACACACGTTACTCTGTTCATGTGAATTCAGCATAGTGTTCAACATGGAAAATTCCAATTTTCCTTTTGAGAATGTTCTGTTTCTTCAAATAGTTTGATCTAAGTATAATTGACTGTTCTGGTGTAGAGCATCTGACCATGGCATGCCAACTATATAAGGGTTTCATTCCTCTAGATAGATACAGAGCTCGTTCTTTTCCTTAGTTGATTTTTGTGTTTTTTTTTTTTTATATTTAACTAGATAGTTAAACTATACTTAAGTAGAAAGCAAATAGCAAAGCAGAAAAAAGCACTAACATGTTTAAAAAGCTAATGTGACAAAACAGTATAGGAATAGAGGTAGATTTTCCCTTTTTACATCTTCATGACCGCTACTGGATGCATGCTTAGAAACCAGGAACACCTTGCAATTTTTGTTTCATCTCTGAGAGTTTTAGAGATGCTTTTACTCCCAAAAGGAGAATATGTATTCTTAAAGTACTGGGTAATATCCTTAGTTGCAATACTATTCCCATATACATACTCAAGAATGATAGTCAGGAACAAATGCCCTGTGACAGTTTTGGCATTCTCCAGTATTCTTTAATGTGACATTTATTAACATCTTCAGCATAATTTTTTGCTGTTATTTTATTTATATTGAACTTTTATTTTTTAAATTGCTGACAACTAGTAAAATCTCCAACCACTAGAGGTTGAAGACCATTTACTACTGTCTGTAAACACTTTTAAGTAGTAAAGAAAAAAAAAAGAAACACAGCTGGGCTTTGTATGTTCTTATTTCAAAATTACCACTGACTGTTATTTATCACCACTGATTTATGAACCAGCACTTCCTTTGACAATCTTGGCTTTTGTTTCAAAATTTATCTTGTGTTTTTGTTTATCCATTGACTTTCATTTTATTTTCATCCACAAGAAAAATAGTCTGTTCTCTGGAGACTTAAAAATTTGAGTTACTAAAAAATTGAAGCAGCAGTGAACATTACACTAGAATACTGGATATGATCCCTGTTCATGCTTTTATACTTTCCAATTTTGATTCAAGTTTCCCTAAATTATGAGAGACAAAACTTTCTTTTCTCTTTTATCACTCATAAAAGTAAGCACAAGCCACACTGACAGTGTAAAACTCCTCACAAATGTCCCCCTGGAACCCTAAGTCTTTTAGATATCATCTGCACATCATAAAGGGACTCTTCTGATCTTGTTTCCTTCTCCAAGTACCTCAACAGCTTTTTTACCTTGGCTCATTGCCTCTTCTAATGTTGGGGATCCTGATCTCCTGGGCCTCAGATGTTATAGAGTATGATCACATTTTAGTGACCAGTGCACAGGTGAAAGTACCTACTTATACATTTGATAGAGAGAATTAGAAGGGAAGATGCACTTTAAGATAACATTTTACCCAAGGGATTCATAATGACAAGCTTTAGCCAGCAATAGATGTCTACTGATATACCATCTATCTCTGTAGATGGAGTTTCTCTATGATGAAGTCTGTAGCTAAGAGACCAATTGAACTTTTGAAAGAGTGAATAGCATACAAGTTCTTATTTTATTATCCTCCTATATGTTTTAATTATAAGATTCATATTTTATCTTCAAGAGAAGATTCAGAATTAGATGAAAAGAATATGTCATTTAGTTGAGAGAATAAGTGTAGGAGAAAAAAATGAAGTGATAGCTCTTTATGTCTTAAATTCAACTTTCAACCAATACTTTCCAGTATTATCCTGAAGATTCACAGGATTCTTCTTTAGCTGTTATTGAGTTTAATTTAAGTACTTGGATTAATGCTCAGCTTCTCAAAAATAATAAAGACACACTCTTAAGCACAAAGGAGAAAGAGTTTATGTGATTGATGTGGGGCATGGTTTAGTTTTAAAAACTGGATTTGACTTTGGCATACAATGGCCAATATTGGTTGTATGTTCTACCCAAGGTAATTAGCCTAAATGACATTATACAGAAGTGACAAAGTAAGGGCAATAGTTTTATTTATTTTGAATAAAGTGCTGAAAAAGGTATGTTGAAATTGGCTATTTTTTTCACATTTGATTTTATAAATTACTTTTATTTTTAAACTATTAAAAATACAAAACAGTGATAGAAAAAAACATTATAAGCAACACTCAATTTCACTGAACAAAGTATTCAATAATGGTTCCTGTGTTATATGATGCTACCTTGAAATTAGCTGCTCAGATTATCAGATATAAACTTATAAGGTTTGTTTAAAGAGAAAACAAAACAATAACAAAGAAGTTATAGGAAATTCAAAAGAGGAAATCATAAGGAAAAGATTAAGCATTAAGTGTTCCTTTTAAAGTACCATTATCTCAAAAAATTGATATGACCTAAAATGGCATTATTCAGCACAAATTTAAGCATGACTGTGGTTATGAATTTAGTAAGGAGCACGTTATGTCTGTAATGGTTCACATGGTAAAGTCTTGGTATTTCTTTTTTTTTTTTTTTTTTTGGCAGAACCAGGGATTGAACTCAGGCCCTTGCGCTTGCCAGGGAAGCGCTTATTCCACTGAGCCATCTCCCCGGCCCCCTAACATGGTAAAGTCTTAACTTTCCCACAACCACCACAGGTGTCTTGATGACGTCTTGTTACCCTTTTCTTAGATGATGAGGAATTGCGCACATTTTAACAGTTTTGAGTTAATTTAGAGTGCTTTGTAATATTCCTCAGAGAAATTTAGTCCCTAAGTACCTCTCAGTGTAGGTTATGACCCTTAAATTTTCTTTCTCTAGAAGCAAACCACCTCTGAGTTTCTCCTCCCATCATGAGTCCATTTCCTTTCCAAACAATTCTGCATGCTAGACATGCTACTTGAACATTTCTTAAAACTTCCAATAATAATCTTTATAATTAAGCATACAAATAGAAAATTTATGCAAGTACAACATTTGGCTAAAATATGGGGGACACAATCAAATAATGATTAAAGTGAAAATATAAACAAGTCCTTGTTTACCTGGCTGAATTCTACTGCATCATAGAAAGAAGGAAGAAACAATGGTTGATTCTTCAGCTAGAGTAGACATCTGATGAGATACAAAATATGTGGACAGATTAATAAAGAAATCATTATAAACATATCAAAGAATGTGCCAAAAGCTGTTGAATTTGAAGGGCAAAACATAAAATCAGCACTCTGGAGAACAGGGAACATCTCTGAACTTGGCTGTCATTTTTACAGCACTCCCTCTACTTCTTAGCGATTTGCTAGGGCAATCCCTTGGTTCCTGTATTCTTTGGTCTTCTGAAATGCTCATCTAACACATTCTAACTTGTGACTCCCTGGGCTGCGGTAAGCCTTCACCTTCTGGTCACAACACTCCTATAGATACCTCCTAAGTGTACTTTTAAGAGCTTGGTTTTGTGTAATGAATGACATGTGATTTCTATTAAGTAGCCTTAGGAGATTAGATCAGTATGTACATAACCTTTCATTAATCCTTTCCCTGCATGATTGTAGCAACACTTGAGATAAGTGAAGCCTCTTTTTCATTATAGAAAGGTAGGATATATAGTGCAAGAGTCTGCAAGCAGGAAAAGAGAATGCTTCTGAATGTTTTGCTTTACATGTGTACAACTCTTCCCATGAAGACATATCTAGGATTTAACAACTACTAAGGCTTAGTTCCTAATTTACAGCTTGATAAAGAATGGATCCTCAAGCCTCTCTAAGTCTGCTTTCATTTCCTCTGGGCTGAGTTGTTTCTTTTTTCCTTCTCTAGGTGAAAGATACCACAGGGTATTGGCTTGTCAGTCAGGCAAAGTCCTGGAGGAGACAGATACACAAAACTCAAATTAAGTCTCTTGAGCAAAGTTTACAAAAGGGACCATTTACAAAGATGTAGAGAGTACAGAGAATCCACAAAGGATTGAGCAGTGCTCAGTAGAAGGCAGCAGCTTAGGCAACACCACAATTATTGCCCAAAGGGATAGTTGAAAGAAGAGTGTGGGAAGAGAGATGGCTCTGTTATCTGTGGGCAAGTCCAAGTGGTCTGGATGTATAAAAGCATAACGAGTGAGGGCAATTTATTCCTTATATTTCCTCTTTTCTCACTCTCCCTAAAGGTGCTTCCTATTAGAAGAATCAGCCAGAATCCAAGAACAATGGAGCCTGTTGACACAGTCGATATGGACCATTTTGACTGTATAGAACAGAAAAGAGATGTGAATTGGTCTAAGTTGAGATGTTTCATAGTAGAAAAGATACATGGAATTATAGATGGAAAATAAGACTGGTGATACTAGCAGTCTAAAGAAACAAAGGCCAGTCAAGAAACATGGAAAAAGTTATGCTTCCCTGGAATCAGACAGAGAGAAGGGACATTTCAAGGAAAAATATCCAGAGCTGCTAGAGAAGGAAAAAGAAAGTGTTTATGATGGAGTCAGAGGAAGTTTCAGACAGGTGGTTATGTGTCTTCCCTCTCAGCCAGAGTGAACCCATGTTAACTGCCAATATAAGGAGAAAGCCTGTGAAACTTTCAATAGATGCTTATGCAGATTTGCTGTTAGTTACACAGCCAGTGGCCTCACTTGCCAACTGCAGAGTTTTACTTGGTGTTTTCCCGATTTATGGCAATTTATACGCCCCAGTAATAATAGGAAAGGACAATTTGTTTGAAACTATATGTAATGGCCATGGAAGATAAAGAAGGGATTAAACCTCACATTTCAGAGATACCTGCTAATAGACCTACAAAAAGATCTAACTCGTCTTTTTCATAATTATCCTGTCATGATTTTTTTCTTTCTCATCAGCCTTTTACTGCATTCAGACCATTGGGGAATTGTATGAGGCCCATTTACATTGATGAAGAAGTCCTTAGTGAACCAGTTTAAAGTTTTTTTTTTTTTTTTTCTTTTTGCCACCACTATTGTTAGCTTGTTATATTATTATTTTTTTCTTATAATTTTATAGCTTTATTTTTTAATTTTTATTTTATTGAAGTACAAATATCAATGAGACAGTTTTAAGATACTTTGACAAGATGGATTTGATAAATTAATACACTGCAAACTGTTTTCATAATGTCTTGATATCATATAAGGTGCATACATGATATTATACTTACAGACATTATTACAGCATATGTCTCTTATCAGTAAATTAAGAGAGGGTAGCTATTTATGTATCTTATTTTTTATAATTGAATTACATCAAAGATTCAATAATTAATACTTTCTACCTTGTTATTTTCTACCTAGTGGTTGTCCATAGTACTAGAAGCCGACATAATATCCTGTCCAGCCACCATTAGTGGAAATCTTGCCTCTCATAGAATTATGTAGAAGCACAGCATATCTATCCCAACTGTACTGTCCATACACACACATCATGATTCTTCCTTTCTATACCCCTTCCTTTGTCTATACCTGTCAAAGATGGGCACTCCATTGTCATTCAACCAATTTAGGTGTCTGAACTCGATGACACAATCCAACACAGTCCAGCATTCCACAACAATAGTGAGTTATCTGAAGAAGTTGTCGACCATAGCCATTTACAGCTCAAATGGTTATTATGGCCCTGCGGTGTATACCTAATTTTCATTATACTTTTCTGCTGGATGGTTAAGACCTAGATAGAGCAAGACCTATATACCAACACATGTACTTTTTCTTTATTATGAGGTCAGTGAAGTCCGCTCAGGGTTTATCTTGTAGTCCTGTACCTTATTCTGTAGATCCTTTGTCTGTGTCATCCATGTGGTGAGTCACAGTCAATGATCGACCAGATTGCTCTCTGTGAAAGCCTGAGAGAAAGTTTTCTCTCCATGTGACTCGCCCCCAGGCACACTAAAGAACTTTGATCTCTTTCCTCTGTGGCTCCATAATCTTCTTGTTCAGAGAATTTGGAGCTCAACTGAATTTCATGATGTTGCAGTATAGGTTCTCGTATGTCCTGAGTCTTTGCTGACCTTGAAAGGCTAGGGCCAAAATGTTGGCTGGCCTTGTGGCTCTTCTATTTCTCCAATTTTGATCTGTGAACTTAGGTTGTTAACCACCCAGAAGAAAAGCTAATTAGTACCCTGCAGCATATGCTATTCACTTTTTATTTAACTCAGTTGCTTTTAGTTGTTGTACATTTCCATTTGTATTTCTTCTTTTTGCCTCTTATACTAGAGAGCCTATATGATATTTATACATGTGTGTCTGGTTTATTTCACTTATGAGTATATGTTCAAATGGCATCCACTTCAATATAAATGCTTCAAGCTTATCATTCTTAATAGTTGAGTAATACTCCATTATATAGAAGTACCACATCTTTTTCAACCATTCATCTTGTGATGGACATCTTGGTTATTTCCAAGATTTGGCTGCTATAAACATAGGTACACATATATCACTATGATACAATGTTTTCAGTTCCTCGGGGAAAATTCCCAGTAGGGCGATAGCGGGCTTGAATGGGATTTCTAGTCCTGCTCTTTTGAGGAGTCTCCACACTGACCTCCACAATGGTTGTGCCAGTCTACATTCCCACCAGCAGTGAAGAAGTGTTCCCTTTTCCCCACACCCTCTCCAACATTTGTTGTTGGTTGATTTCCTTATGATAGCCATTCTTTCTGGAGTGAGATGTTTTTATTTATATTTCACAGATGGCTAGTGATCTGGAGCATTTTTTCATATATTTATTCACTTCTTTAATTTTATCCTCTGAGAAGTATGTATTCATGTCAGATGCCAATTTCTGAATCAGGTCTTTAAATTTGAGGGCCCTGTTATATCTAAGTTCTTTGTATATTCTAGACATCAGACCTTTTTCTGATTGATTATTAATGAAGATATTTTCTAAATTTGTGGGTTGTCTTTTTACTCTGTTGACAATTTCTTTTCACGTGCAGAAGATCCTTAAGAAGAGTTGATCCCAGTTGTTGATTCTTTCAAGTGCTTCCCGTGCAAATATATGTTTGTTCATGAACTCTTTACCTACCCCTGAAAGAGTTCCTGCTACTTTCTCTTCCAGGAGATTGAGTGTTCCTGTTTTAATGTTTAGATCTTTAATTCATTTTGACTTCAACTTGGTGCATGGTGATAGAGCTGGGTCAAGTTTTAGTTTCTGGCATGTAGAGAGCCAAGTATTTGAGCACCATTTGTTAAAGATTATCCTTCTTCCAGTAAGTATGATTGGCCCCTCTGTCAATGATCAGATGGCTGAGTGTATTCATAGATGCTTCTGCACCTTTTAATCTATTCCATCCATCCTCAGGTCCATTTTGTTGCCAATTCCATGTTGATTTTATCACAGTGGCTTTGTAGTATAATTTCAAGTCAGGAATTATGATACCTCCTGCTTTGTCTTTATTGGCCAAGATTGCCTTTGCTATTCTAGGTCATTTGTGGTTCCAAATAAATTTTAGGAATGGTTTCTATATGTCTTGGAGGTATTTTTTGTGGCAGTTTGATAGGGATTGCATTAAATCTGTACAGCAATTTTGGGAGTATGGCCATCTTCACGATGTTGGTTCTTCCTATCCAGGAGCATGGAATATCTTTCCATTTTCTGAAATCCTCTATAATCTCTTTTCTTAGGGTGTTGTAATTTTCCGTGAAAAGATCTTTGATTTCCTTGGTTAAGTGTATCCCAAGGTATTTCATTTTCCGCGGTGCTATTGTAAAAGGTATTGTTTCTACTGTTTCCTTTTCAGTTTGCTTGTGATCTGTGTAGAGGAATGCTATTGACTTTTGAGTATTGATTTTGTGTCCAGCTATGCTACTGAATTTCCATATCAGTTCTAGTAGTTTCTTGGTGGAATTTTTGGGGTTTTTCAAGTAATGTATCATGTCATCTGCAGGGGCCAGGGAGATGGCTCAGTGGAATAAGTGCTTCCCTGGCAAGTGCAAGGGCCTGAGTTTGATCCTCAGTTCTGCCAAAAAAAAAAAAAAAAAGA
>PVKA01030624.1:14284-27238 GCA_004027165.1 Ctenomys sociabilis | reverse complement strand
GCCCCTGCCTCAGCCTCCCAAGTGCTGGGATTACAGGCCTGTGCCACCATGCCTGGCCCGCTTTATAGTTCTGTGATCATTCTTCCTCCACAAATGAAAATCAGAGAGGCCAGAATTTAAATCCCAAAGGACCATGAACATACCACTCAAAAATGACAATTTTTCAATTTACTTAACTTCTCTAAGTAGGCATTAACCATTGACAAAATTGAGATCACAACCTTTCTGGATTCAGGGAAGAGTAATATAACATGTATAAAAACATCTAGCACAAGGGTTGGTACACAGCACAAATGCAACAATCCTTCTCCTATTCCTTGGATAGAGAAGCATCATACTATTTTGTTAGTATCTTAGTTTCTCTTAAGCTTATATAATTATTGAGTTCTCAGCCCCAAATTTAGGGCTGTTTTTTGTCTCACTATTACCATAATGTAAAATTAAACAAATAAAAGAATTACTTTATTGGCTTTAGGATCTGGTTTTTGTCATTGTTAGTTTTGTTTAAGCTGAGCATATCTTGTGGGGTTTCTGCTGATTTAGTGCTTAGACTTGTTATTATGATAAGGTGAATGTTTTAGATTCTTCTATGATTAAACACATTATTATTGCTGAATGAAAGGCTAAAGCATCCTGAAACAGCAGGACCCCTAGTTCTGCACTAGATTAGAGAAAAAAAAAGTATTAAAGTTGGCAAGGATTCTGTATCTGAAGCTTAAAGATATAGCTTTTAATCCCTCCTGTATCAAACCATCATACACTAGTTTCTGTAACCCAAATCTCTCTCTCTAAGAACCACCAATTATACTATCTTAACAATGTACAGAGCAAATTAGAACATAAAAAAAGAAGAAAATGCTTGAGCAGGTGCTGTGGGAAGACAGAAAAACAACTTTGCCTTCTGATTAAGCTGTGATAATGCCCACTCCAGAGCTGTCTATCACTGTATGGCTTAGGTCAGACAGGAGCCTGACCCCAATGCGTAGGCGAAAAAGGGCAAACAATACCAAATTCAATTTTAACTGACCCTTAAAAAGAAAAATATTTTCCAAAAATCCTGTTGAGAGGACCACAGAAACCCCATATTTTTCATTTCTGACACATTAACACTTTGTTATATAATGTAGGAAGCAAAGAGAATAAAGTAAAGACCACAGGGGTTGACAAATGTGTAAGTACTGCCTAGGTTCTTTCCTGGACCTTCTTAAAACTTTTATAATCAGGAGCCAGATTAGGTTTAGCATATGTGAGGACCTGGACCCAATCCCAGCACCAACAAATACAAAAAAAAAAAAAAAATCAAAATAACACAAACTTGAACAGAACAAAAAATTAATATTCAAAACTGATCCTTTCTCACTTGGAGTACAGACATTTTTCTAATGGGAGAAAACCTCGACTCTGGTCAGGCTTTTTCTATATGACATAATTTAATTAGTTTTTAAAAACATATTTTGTTATTAGGAAAAAGCAAAATTATACCCCTTAAAAGCCAAGAAAGCTTGCTAACAGTCTACTATTCAGTAAATTCGAGGATCTTTTACACAACTAGTGGACTGCTGTGTTCATCTCAGCTCTGCTGAGAGACAGATGCCAGGGTGGAACTCAGTGCGTGAGAAATGAACTGGGGGAAAGAACCATGGAGGATAAAGGGCAAGGGGGTCAAGCACAAGAGGACAGGTCCTGCTGACCCAACTGTGAAGAGAGAAAGAAGGAAGCAGAAGGGAAGAACCGTCCATCTGCAGGGCAGCTCTGAGCCAGGTTTGGCAGGATGGGGGGGGGGCAGAGCCAAGACTTCCCGTCATGGCAGTATCAAGCACAATGGCCCGGCCTCCATGTCCCACTCAGCCATGGGCCAGCATCAGCTTTGGGAGGCCCTGTAGGAGATCCAAAGGCATACTATCTCGGGCTATCTGTCAAACACTTTCTGAGCACTTGCTCTTCAAGGGAGATCTGGGCAGTGTGCTCCCTGAGTACTGCAGCTTCTTAAGACTAGTGGCCAACTTAAGTCATTTTTTAAATATGAGGGGTATACATTTATACTAGCTCTCTATAAATCTTTGAAGAATTCTAAACACTGCCTCCAAATGGGTGTTAATTATTGAGCTTAAACACCACTAGAGATTGGTAGTCAGAGAAAGAACTATGACACTCAGTGAAAAATGAAGTTTTGAGCCATGAATAGCATTCAAAACCACTCCATGGTTACATCTTCAGTTCTTTAATGTATTGATGATATAGACTTGCTGAATACCTGGTCTCATCTCCACACTGACATGTAAAGAGCGAGCTACTACTGGGGGGGGAGATAGCTCAGCGGTCTAAGCGCCTTCCTAGCAAGCATGTGAATCCAGGTTCGAACGCAGGTATCGCATGCTGTGCCAGCCCTAAGCTGAACTAGCCACAAAGCATAGTGGCATACGCTTGTAATCCCTGTGCTGGGGAGGTTGAGACAGGAGGAGCACTACAAGTCCAAGCTGCATAGTGAGACTCTGTATCAAATACATAAGTTTTTTAAAAAATTGAAGAATGGTTTGCAATGTATTAATTTATTGAATCTGTCTTGTTAAGGTGTCTTAAAACTGCCTCATTGCTATTTGCAGTTCAATAAAATAAAAAATAAATTAAAGAATGAGCTAATACTATAGGAAAGCCAAATAAAAACCTTTGTACCTTCCCCACACTAGGGATTATAAACTAAAAGTAATTTTTCCACACTCCTGGGAGAATTGTCTACAGTAATGCTACCCCAAGCTTCAAAGATGTGGGTACACTGTTTCCTCATATTCCCATTTAATGTACTGGTTTGACTTACACAGAAATGTATTCACCTTAGGTAATCATTATGGATTATTATACACTTAAGTAGGCAATGCCAAGTATAGCTGCTGTTCTAGATATGCTAACTTCAGCAAATCAACACAAGGGTCTACGACCAAGTACACTATTGATATTATATTTTTGTCCTCTTCAAACTGTTGTCAAAGCCACCCCTCTTTCAACTGTAGCTGCTCCTAAAACCTCATGACAAATGTCCTTAGCAGGAGGCAAGATCAACTATTTACCAAAAGTAAAGGACGTCTTAGCTTTAGTAATGTAGTTAGTCACTTAAGAATGATGTTCTCTGTACATGTACATCTGATGAAGTACTGGCCTTCAGTAACCGCTTCTGTTCTGCATGTTTACCTTTTGTTATTTTCGAAGACTCCAAAGGCTTACCTTTTAATGCAAGGTGCTGACTCTCCATGTAGTCACACAGTTTTGAAGATATCATAGCCTCACTGGATAGCCAGTTGCCATATTTTACACAAAGTGAGTTTGGAGAATGAGAATAGCCTGCAGTGATGAGCCTGTAATTTAAGTAAACTCAGAATTTTCTTTTAAATGGAATTTTCTTTTTCTTGGCAGTCTTAGAGTCTTCTGCTATATCATCATTTGGAAACAGGAAAAATCATCATTTGGAAACAGGAAAAATCCTGTTTCAAATAAGCTGTCCAATGACATTTTTTTAAAACTCATTTTAGCTAGGATTAGGTGTGGGTTAATACTATACCAGAAAAAGGGTGCAGGGGGCCAAGGAGATGGCTCAGTGGAATAAGGGCTTCCCTGGCAAGCACAAGAGCCTGAGTTCAATCCCTGGTTCCACAAAAAAAAAAAAAAAAGCAGAAAGAAAGAAAAGAAAAAGGGTACAGTTTAGGAAAGACATACTGGTAGAAATGGCAAATAAAATAATGAGCATGAGAAGACTAAAATAACTACTAGATTCCAACTTAAAGACTGCAACCAAATACAGGTTAACTGTCACTTGACACTCACTGACTGGGTTTTGATATGAGTCCACAAATAAATGATTATGGTCAATGTACAGTCAAACCTCTCCACTAATATAAACCTCTATTACAGCCACTCCCCAGTGTTAGCATTACTACCCCAGCTCCATCTCAGATCACTGAGTGTTAGACCCTCATGAGGAATGTGGAGTCTATATCTCTCACATGCAAACTTCACAACAGTGTTCTGCTGGATGTGGGAGGCCCACCAGAGGACTGTTGCCAGCAGAAGAAGAAGCAGAACTGGGGAAGAAAAGAGAAGCTGTTTGGGAACTGATTAGAAGCTGTAAGGATCTGCTGGTTCTCCTAGGGCTGCTGTTGGTCCTGTCATGCTAGCTTTCCTGATAAACTTGGTACTACTCATCATCAAAGGAGCTTGGGCTGAGGCAGGAGGATTGTTGTGAGTTCGAGACCAGCCTGAACTACAAAGTGAGCTTAAGGCCAGCCTGAACTGCATAGTGAGACCCTGTCTCAAAAAAGACAGAGGAGCTTGGGACCTGGCTGTCACTGAGAATGGCCATAGTTAACTTTGGGAGAGCTCTGTTCCTCACTTTGAGCATCACATTCTGGCTCTGAAGGGGAAGATGGTGCAGAGCTCAGATTCCTGGAGAAGCTCATTGCATTGGTTTTCCTAATGGGAACTCAGCTTTCCTCGTTGTTGGAGGAGCTCAGGACCTCACTGTTGCTGAGGCTGGTTGTGGTACTTTTCAAGGCTGGTTATTACTTTGAACATCACTTCCTAGCTTCAGTTCAGACCCTCAGCCTGCTGGCACAGATCCTTCATCCCACAGGCATAGACTTTCTAGCTTTTCCCACTGACCTTGGGCCTTCCCAGCCCAGATCCATGAAATAGGCCCACATGAGACATTGTCATGGGCTCTTGGTCTCCAATTGGATCTGTGAAGGACACTGCCATGGGTCTTCAGCTGGGCAGGACACCATGGCATCCAGGCCTTTTGGTCTTTAGTGTGTGAATTCTTGCACTCTTTGTATATGATTCTTTAGGTGATTTATTATAAAATGTGTCTTGTATTGTTTCCCCTTACAAGACCCCAAACTTCAACAAGTTTGCATTCCTATAAGAACTAAATGATGCTCATCTGACAGGAGGCAGAGCTCAGAGGATAATGCAAGTGATGGGGAGTAGCTGTAAACACAGGCAAAGCTTCACACTCCCCCACTGCTCACCTGCTACGAAGTCCAGTTCCTAACACACCCTAAACTGGTGCTGGGTCCACAAGTTGCTGATCCCTGCATTAGTGGGATTATACCTCTTTCTCTATCTGAACCTCTGTCACTCCTACTTTCTTGCCACCTTTGAGGACTCTTTTCTGATTTGGTTTGCTTTGGCTTTCTCATTTGAATCTCTCCTTCCTTCCCCAGCAGTCTTCTAGTATATATACTAATGATACCATGTGTTCACTACTGTCCTAAAAGATTTACTAGCATGGATTCATTTAAACTCCTAACAAAAATCTCATGAGACAGATACCACTTTTAATCCTTTTGGCTAAATTTGGAAGCAGAAGGACAGGAAGTACGAAGACTTTCTAAGGAAACATTATTAGTAAGTCACAGAGGTCAGATATTAGCCCTAAAATTCTGGCTTTAGAACTTGTGTTCTTAATCACTGTTTCATTCTAGATTTTATATAAAATGAAAGCGTGTTTATATATATTTGTTTTCATCTGTTTATGCTGCTATCACAAAATATTGAAACTGAGTAGTGTAATAAACAATAGGAATTTATCTCTTACAGTTCTGGAGGCTAATATATCCAAAACTCAAATTGTGGATGGACTTGCTGTCTGGTAAAGGCCATTTCCTATGGATGGCATCTGCTAAATGTCCTCATATGGCAGAAAGGCAGAAAAGCCTAGCTAGTTCTCTTGAGTTCTTTCATAAGGGTACTGATTCCATTCATGAAGGCAGAGCCCTGGTTACCCTGGTACCTCCTAAAGGCTGATCTTTTGACACTCGCAAATTAAGTCTTAGGTTCCAACACATGAATAGGGTTGAAAGCATATATACATTCAAAACATAGGAATATTTGAAATATTCTATTTTTACTGAACAGTAGGAAATGGAGAGAACATTATATCTTATGCCTAAGTTAAAGTCACTGAAACAGATATACTCCTCAACACTTTTTCTTGACTAAGTAATAACAAAAAGTCATGTCTTTTGATAATAGTTTAAGTCCACACACATTTTATTGATATGTTCTAAGCTGAAATTTAAAATTATTTTTGGGTTTTTTTTTTTTTTTTTTTTTTTTTTTTTTTTTTTTTTTGCTTTTTTAAGACAGGGTTTCACTATGTAGGTCTTAAACTTGTTTAACCCAGGCTGGCCTTGGGCTTATAGCAATCCTCCTGCCTCCGCCTCCCAAGTGTTGGTACTACATGTGCCTGCCACCATACCTGGCTACAAATTTAAAACTCAAATGATAATGAATAAGAAGTCAGTTTTTTTTTTTTTTTTTTTTTTTTTTTTTGTCTTTTTGAGACAGGGTCTCACTATGCAGTTCAGGCTGGCCTTAAGCTCACTTTGTAGCTCAGATTGGTCTCGAACTCAACAATCCTCCTGCCTCAGCCTCCCGAGTACTGGGATTACAGGCATGCGCCACCACACCTGGCTTAAGAAGTCAGTTTTAAAAGACTTCTTGGAAGGTGATGGGATGATGAACAGCAGAAAAAGAGCTTTTCTGAGACTTGGTGTCCAAGGGCCAGGGAGATAGGTCAGCATCATAGTGCCTGCCTGGAAAGCACAAGGGCCTGGCTTAATTCCTGGTACCAAAAGAAAAACAATGCTAAAATAATCTGAGATTCGGTGTTCAGATGCTGGAATACAGCAATATGAGAAGCAGAAGAAGAAGGGAAGTAAGTTCTCAAGAACCAGTAAAGACCTGTAGCAAGAATTAAAGCCCACCAGGAGAGCCAAGAGAGAGACCTCAACACAGAAAAAGGAGGTGGCAAGTGCTGATTCCTCCCTGTGCAATGATTCACTGTGTGGGAGGAACAACTTGAACCTACAGATGTACAGTGACTACTGCTGACCCTGTAGGCCTCCAAGGAGAAACACACCAGTGGAACAGAGCAGTGAATGCAGCAGACTGCAGAGACTGGTGAGTTATCCAGGTACAGATGTCACCCAGGTGAGGGCCAGTTGCCATCTAGAAGAGGGGACAACTGAGCTTACAACTCAGAGCAGCAACGGACTGACGCTATGTAGCTACTCCCAAGGTCAGGTGAGGCAGAACCAGGTTCAAGTCACCAGGAGGTTAAGAAGATGAGTTTAAGCCAACAGGGAGTTAAGCTCAAGAACCATACCTTTCATCATTCACTAAACTAAAAGTGAAATGAATCAAAAATCTAAATAGTAAAATAGAAACACTAAATTAGCTAGAAGATCAAACACACAGAACTCTTGGAGTCACTGGTGTAGGCAAAGACTTATGACCAAAACCCCAATCACACAAGAATTATCACCAAGAATAACAACTGGATCTCACCAAAACCAAGAGAAACCACAACTAGTGTGAAGAGACAACCAATAGTATGGGGGAAAACTTTTGCCAGCTACTCCTCAGACAAAGGACTAGTATTTAGAATATATAAACAACTAAAAAAATCAGATTACCCCAAAATCTAAAGATCTAACCCAAAAATGGGCATCTGAAATATTCATTTCTCAGATAAAGAAGTAAAAATGGCAAATAAACACATGAAAATATGTTCAACATCACTGGCCATCTGAGAGGTGCAAAGTAAAACACTGAGAGTCCATCTCACTTCTGAAAGAATGTCTATTATCAGAAAATCAATCAACAACAAATGCCGGTGGCACTGTAGGAAAAATGAAACCTTTCTCCATTGCTGGTGGGAGTGTAGACTGGTGCAACCACCGCAAAAGTCAGTGTGGAGATTCCTCAAAAAACTAAACTAGGGGTTCTATTCAAAGGTATTCTCTTTCTTGTTTTTTTCCCTCAAAGTTAAAAGTATCATACCACATCATGCACACCTATGTTTACATGGCACAGTCTGTAATAGGCAAATCTTGGAAACAGCCAAATGCCCAACAGCTGATGGATAAGGAAGACGTAGTTCTATGTGGAGAACTACTGTGGACTACTATTTTGCTATGAAGCAGGATAAGCTTGAGGCATTTCTAGGTAAATAGACGTACCTTGAGACCATACTCTTTTAAGTGAAATAAATCACACACACATGTTCTGTGATGTGAGAAAAAGAACATGTAAATAAGGGCTAAAATGTATACTAGATATTGGGAAATAGGAAGAAAATGTTCAAATGAGAAGAGGAATGAGGGAAACGAGGAGAAAAAAGTAAAGAAGGGACAAGAAAAAAAACAACAGAATAAAAAACAAAATTTTCGTAAATAAGGAGGCAAATTGGGGGTTACATGCAGGGAGGGCAGGGAAATGAGGAAAAAAGCAGCAGCAAGATATATCATATACGGCTACAAATTCCCGTAATGAATGTTATGATTGCATATATTTAAAATGTACCAATAAAATTAATTAAAAGAAAAGAAAAAGTTAGCCCTAGATTGTCCCTTCAGCGTCTCCAGTGTTCAGAGGTCAGATTTTAGGAAGGTGATTAGGCCATGGAGTGGTAAGTGCCTCAGTGAGTTCACAGCTAACAGTGCTGTTAGAAGGTAGGCCTGGTCAGAAGAGAGGCTCCCTGGGAGTGTGACCCGGAAGGGTTTATCTCCTCCGGCGCCCTTCCTTCTCCTTCCACTCCCTGGCTGCGCTGGGATGGGGGATCTTGCTCTGAGCTTAGGCTCTTCCACCATTCTGTTCCTGCCTTGGAGGCCAAAATAAACTTCTCGGTCTTTAAATTGTGGATGTTTTGTCCCAGAGACAAGTATGTGACTTAAGACATCTGGTCCACTTAACATTTTCATGCACATTAACCCTATTCGAAATTCTCCAGAACTCACCAGGGTCCTCATCCATACTTTCCAGATGAGGACAGAGTTTAGGGAATTCTGGTGAGCGGCAGGATAGGAAGGCCTCTCGTCCCCTTTGGGCTCCTTTGCTCACTTGTGCTTCGGGCCAGACAAGACGCTAGCTGCATTTCCACTCTGCAGTAACACGACCTTAGCAAAAGCATGGAGAGGTGGTCGCACAAGACATTTCACTTTTGGGGGCCTTAGCACAGGCTGCTGCGTGACTCAGCACTAACGGGAAGAAAGGGTCTCATGGCTTCGGGTCTGCCTTGCACGATTTCCCTCCATTGATTTTTTTTCCCCCTTCACCTCCTGCTCCAGCCTTAGTGAATGCCAGGATAAAAAGCTCCCTGCGAGGCGCTGTCAGGGCGGCTCAACCTGGGCGCCCCACACTCTGGCAGGCGGAAGAATCTTTTGTCTTCAGACGGTGACAAGAGAGGGAAAAAATCCCAACTATTTGGCTGTGTAGCGTCACTCAAGCATGCCTTAATGGGGAAGGGCTAATGAGGAATGTAGGCTTTGAAAAGTCCAGCATGAAAAACTCCCAAAGCGTCTCACTGTACGATTCCACACAATTATAATTAAGAGGATTCAAACAACGAATCAGAGATTATGTTACCATTTTACTCAATGTGATAGCTGGGGACCCTGCTTTCCTTTACTGGTTATGTTCAAAGAGACCTTGGCCTGCTATAATCAAAAGTGTAGAAGAAAACATCCCTATTCTTCGTGTATTCTATGGGGGTAGCAGGAATAGGAGAATAAAAGAAAAGGCAATTTTAAGCTACCAAACGAAGCGCAGCTGCGCGGGGGCCCTCAGCCCTTCTCGGGCGCTGACCTATTCAAGGATCCCTGCTCTGTAGCTTAGCTCAACTTTCCTGGGAGCTCGACTCCAAACTGGTTTTAAACACTTTTCCAAATTCGAGACCCAGGTTTCTGGTAGGTAAAATGCACTTACCTGTTTATTTATAGTTTCTTTCCCAACAATTTTAAAAGCACCCACCTATAACATTGTGCTTCATGTCTGAGAAAAGTGCTTCTAATTAAAAGAACAGGTATACCATACTTCAAAAGCGTGTGATGAGAGGATTGTATGGAATGATATTATATCTCAGTGAAACTTTTTTCTTTGTTTTTTGAGTATATGAATAATTGGAAAAGGAAAATAACGGATACACATAATTTTTTGGTTGTTTTTTTTTTTTTTTTTTTTGGTTTTTGTTTGGTGGTGCTGGAGACCAAAAGCCAGGGACCTCACACCTGCTGGGATGGAGCATGACGACGGAATGTGAAGCTTTGCTAGTTCTAAGTCATCACTAACGGAGGGGCAGTTATTGCTTAATGGTAGAGATGCTAGGCTTGGGAAGATGAAGAACTTACGGAGATGGAGAGTGGTGACAGCTGCCTTGCGCCGCTGAACTGCACACCTCCAGCTGTAAATGTCCACGTGTCAAGTTTACAGCAAAAAAGTTGTTGCTGTTTTTTTAACAAAAACTATCATGGCAAGTTCATGATATAATGGAAAAGAAAAGATTTAAAAAGAAGAAAACATAAATCATTTTAAATCGCACTACTAAAAAAATAAAATAAAAAATAAAATCCCACTACTGACACACTTTTAATACTTCTTTAATAGTATATATATATATATATATATATATATATATATATATATATATATATAATTTAAACATGTGAGCAAATAAAACTAGGGTTGCATTGGGCACATTTTTTAGTGATTTCTTATTGCATATATTTTTATCACCCGCATAATCATTTTCAGTGTACTTTTAGGTGATGGATATACTTGATGATAAATTTTTCCATGAGTGTGTATGTGTGTATGTACACACATGTGTGAGCATCCTTGTACCTTTATTTTACAAGACTGCATTTTTAGAATAATCCAGAAGTAAGTAATTGCTGACT
This sequence comes from Ctenomys sociabilis, assembly GCA_004027165.1. Taxonomy (NCBI): domain Eukaryota; kingdom Metazoa; phylum Chordata; class Mammalia; order Rodentia; family Ctenomyidae; genus Ctenomys; species Ctenomys sociabilis. The sequence goes on along the minus strand of PVKA01030624.1, from coordinate 16,508 downwards.
ATGTACACTATTAAGCATTGAATGTCAGGGCCAGCTAAATAGCTCAGTGGATTAAAGTGCTTACAAGCAAGCCACAGGGGCGAGGGGTTTGATCCCTGGGGCTGCTGTGCCAGGCCCACCCTGGGGGTACACTGAGACCGGCAATTGAGACTGAGCATAGTGGCACACACCTGTAATCCCAGCACTAGGGAGGGAGAAAACAGGAGGATCACTGTGAGTCAGAGCTGTGTAGTAAGACCCTGCACACACACACACACACACACACACACACACACAAAACTGCATATATAATTAGTTGATTTTCTACAATGATGCCAAGTCCATTCAATTGGGAAAAGAGATTCTTTTTCCCAACATGTGGCCCTAGGAAAACTGAATATCCACATGCCAGATAATATGGTGAGACCTTTACCTAATAGTATATGTAAAAGTTAATCAAAATAGAATAAGAGGCTAAATATAAGAGCTAAAGCTATAAAACTCTCAGGAAGAAGAAACATGACATTGAATTTGGCAATGAGATTTTGACCTTACACCAAAATCAGGTCACAAGGAAAATGGTGTACTGTATCAAAATTAAAAATTGTGTATATCTAGCCGGGCGTGGTGGCACATGCCTGTAATCCCAGCACTTGGGAGGCTGAGGCAGGAGGATTGTTGTGAGTTCGAGACCAGCCTGAGCTACAAAGTGAGCTTAAGGTCAGCCTGAACTGCATGGTGAGACCCTGTCTCAAAAAGACAAAATAAATAAATAAATAAATAAATAAAAATTGTGTATATCAAAGGACACAATGAAAAGATTACAGAGGTGGTAAACAGAATGAGGAAATATTAAAAATCATATATCTGATAAGGAACTGTATGTGTATCTGTTGTAACTGCATGTGTGTATGTGTATATGTTGACTACAAGCCAACAACAGAAAGCAAGCCCCTCATTTTTTTGAGGAAAGTAGAAGAACAGATATTTCTCTAAAAAACAATAATAATAATTAAAAAAAAACACAGATGGCTGGTATGTACACACAAAAAAACTACTAATTAGGGAAATGCATATGAAAATTGTAGTGACTAGAACTCTGGGAGGCCAAAGCAAGCAAGTTTGACCCCAGCCTGGGCATGAAACAATTTAGCAAGTTTCTCTCTCAAAATGTAAAAAGTAAAACAAAAGGGAGGTGGGATAGGAAGGTAGCACAATGCAAAGCCTCTGGATTTAATCCCAGTCCCCACAAAAACAAACTACAGTAAGGATGTCACTTCATATGTGCTTATTAACAATGCTATTAAAGTCAGGTATAATGGCACATGCCTGTAATGCCAGCACTCTGGAGGCTGAGGCAGGCTGGCCACAAGTTCAAGGCCAGCCTGAACTACATAGCAAAATCCTGTCTCAAAAAAGAAATAAATTTTAAAAACTATTATTAGAGAAAAATAAGAATAGGAAATTAAAAGTCTTGACAAAGATATGGACAGTGGAACCCTTATCCATTGCCAGTCACTTTGTAAAATGATAAGCTGTTGTAGAAAAAGAGTGCTGATAGATTCTCCAAAAACTAAATACAAAAAAAACCCCCAGTAAATACAGAATTACCACCACATGCTCCAGCAGTTCTGCTCTTAGGTATTTGCAGGAAGGACTCAAATAGATGTAAGTACTCAGGTTCACATTTAACATCACTCCCAAGAGCAAAATGGTGGAAACAACCTAAATTTCCATCACCCGATAAATAGATAAATAAAGTACAATATTCATACATATTGACAATATGATTTGGCTCCAAAAAAGAACGAAATTCCAGCTGGGTGCGGGAGGCACACACTGATAGTCTCAGCACTCAGGAGGCTGAGGCAGGAGGATCATCATGAATTTGAGGCCAGCCTGAGCTACACAGCAAGACCCTGTTTCAAAACACCAAGAAAAAAAAAAAAAAGGAAAAAAAAAGAATGAACTTTGACATGAGGTTCAATGTGGATGAACCACAAGAACAGGACACGATCTAAGCCAGCCTCAAAAACACAAATACTTTGCTATGGTCATCCACTAGGTAAATAATTATTGAATCTTTGATATAATTCAGCTACATAAATACCTGTAAATATAATATCATGTATGCACCTTGTACAATACCAAAACAATATGAAAACAGTTTGCAATGTATTATTTCATCGACTCTGTATGGTTATGGTGTTTTGAAACTGTCTGATTGACATTTGTATTTCAATAA
>PVKA01030624.1:0-14184 GCA_004027165.1 Ctenomys sociabilis | reverse complement strand
TAAAAATAAAAAAAAATAAAAAAAAAAACACAAATACTGTGTGCCCCCCCCCCCACACACACACACACAAGGTACTGAGAACAATCACATTCCTACAGACAGGAAGTAGAGCAGCAGCGGCAAGGGCTTCCGACAGTTCTACTCCACATACTGGGTATACACTTAGGAATAGAACTGTTGAGTGACAATGGTTTTCTGGTAACTGTTTGTTTAACATTTGAAGAAACTGTCAGCCAATTTTCCAAAGTGGCTGTAGTATTTTATAGTCCCACCTAAATTGTATGGAAAGGTTCAATTTATTTTATTTTATTTTTTGTCTTTTTGAGACCAGCTCTCACTATGTAGCTCAGGCTGGCCTTGAGCTCACTTTGTAGCTCAGGCTGGTCCCAAATTCACAATAATCCTCCTGCCTCAGCCTTCCAAGGGCTGCACCATCACGCCTGGCTGGAATGGCTCATTTTAATCTCCATGAAATGACAATATAAATAGAACAATCCCAGAAATTCTAAGAAATTTCCCCTACTTAAGAGATGGGAGATGATTGTCTTCTGTACTACTTTGTGAATCTCTTCATTTCTTTCCCAGAGACTTCCTAGAGCTAGAGAAGATATGAATATGTTACACATATGTTCATGTGTAATCAAAATCATGAGTTCAATTAAACACCAACTTGCTGAGACCTCCTTTGTCATGAAGAAATACCCCTTTCTGTTCATTTCCATATACAAACCCACTTTTTACAAAAAAATTATTAAATCTCATTAATTACCTTTCTCACCTATTTTTAATAGAACATAAGTTTATCTCTATTACTCAGTGTAGACTGCTATGAAAGTTCTTTATCTGAAAGGAAGAATAATGTTTTTTGTATTATTTTATTCAAATATAAATGTATAAAAGAGAGTACTGGGATCACATTCAGTTTCTCTTGAACTGCCAATTTCATTTAAGTGACAATATGAATTCTATGCACAAAAGCTACTCATTATTCATCCATTTAAGATCAAGTTGAGGTTTAAAGCAGACAGCCTTCACATGAAGCTATTGTTTACCAGTCTGCAATAAGTTCAACCAAAAAGAAAAGCTGAAATAGACAACCTACAGAGACAAAGAATATTCACATTGTATGGAAATAACACTTAAAGAAAAGACATTAAGAACTTCTTGTTTTGAATTTGGCAGTAGTACAAATGATGGAAGAAAACTATACACTTTAGGATTAAAGAGTTATTCTGTTACATCAGAGTTGGAGTGGATTGGAAATTACATTATATTCTATTGCCTGCTTAGATGGGAAACTTCACACAGCCACCACGTTACACTGCCAAATATTCTAGATCAAAAAACTGTGTGTGGTCCACTTTTATTTTTGTGCTGTTTGTAGTATGAAAGGAGGCAAAATAAAATTCTGGAAAAGAAACTATCCCCAGAGAAATCCAAATGAATAATTTTTTGTCTAGTCTTACATTTGCATTAATATTTAATGTATAACCAAAAGAGAGACTGGATCCTTCTACCAGAGGACAGGGAGAAGTGCTTGACCCATACAGAGAAATGCTGGCAAAAGCCCAATAGGGCTACTCACTAATTCAGTGGAGAAAAAGGCCCATCCTGTAACAGGTGGAGAGCGAAGAACTGCACAATAACTTCTGGAGTAGACTTCACTTTTCTTAACACTCATGAAAGGACGGGGGTCAAGACACTCCATGGTTCTTTCTGCTTGAACTCCTCAAAGAGTGAGAAGACCACAGACCAGAAATAACCATCTCCCACACACCTCAGCTTCTGGCTTTCACTCAATAAGCCTTCTGCACAGCGCTTCAGGGACATAAAGAATGCAAACAGGGAAGTGGGCAATGAGGTCCTGATGGGAAGACAGAGGGCACTGATGTTTCACCAAGCGAGCTACAACAGGGGGCGGCTGGCACGGAATTCTACTGGCAAAAGCCTAGGAGCTAGTGGAAACCTCGCATGAGCCTTTGAAAGTAAGGCATGAGAGAACAGGGCAGTTTATGTAGCACTGCAGCCACTATGGGTAGATTGTTCTTGGTGACATGCATTCTGGAACCAAAGGAAGGCAAAACAAAGCCCTTAAGCAAAGAACTGCAGTGCTGACAATTGGAGTGTCACCTAAAGTGCACAGCACTTCCTGGATCCATCATGAATAGGAAATCTCTTTCCTCATGTAGAGAACAAACCTCAGTCTAAAATACAGAGAGAACCTAACATAATACTTGCCCCCTGCACAGAAGGAGTCAGTGTAAAATAACCCCATTATGTATTTATATCTTTCTTTCTACCACGAAGTCCTCACTTCTCTATCTTGCCTTCTCTGTGAAAGAAGCAAGTTAGTTGTAGCACTTTATAGTGCCTGAATTCAGAAATTTGCCCAGTGGAAGGAGTCTATAACAATTATTCTTTAAGGTCAAATTCAAAGCCTTATATATGTAGGGGAAACTATGTGTCAACAACTTACTGAACTGTAGACTTTGAGCCAAGAGCATCACTATGCAAAGTATGAATGCAACCCTGAAGAACAGGACCAATCCCTTGAAGCTTCCTGTCTCATACTTAGTCCAAGGGTGCCTTGTTTTTGACTTGTTGCTTATTAGTAAACACCCAAAAGTAAAAATCAGAAAAACAAACAAGTGCCAACTATTTTTCTGCTTTCTCATCCAGCCAAATTTACTAATTCCTTTCCGTTATTTATCTGAAACCCTATCTGAAATGTGTATTTCTGGAATGCAGCCATATCCTGGGTCTGAATTCCAGTAGCTTATTTCTCAGTTTCCATGAGAGAAATCCTAAAAACTGCAAATTTCTCTGAGGAGACACACACACACACACACACACACACACACACACACACACACTGATGAAAACTTAAATTATACCTATACAATTTCATTATTAAAATTTTCAACTTTTCAAAGGAAAAGAGAAGAACAATTAGTTCTACAAATCCAAACTATTTTCCTACCTTCTAGTAAATGTATGACTCAGGGCACAATTTAATAACCAAAGTACTAGGTACTTAGTCCAACTAACTCGAAGGACTATTTTCTATGGAGAGTCCTTCCTGGTCCTCATCTGAGTCGAAATTTGTATTTGTAATCCCATGAAAAAGTTATTGGAATTTTAATGAGTTAATTCCAGTCTACCAAACCCAGTGCAGCTCATGGTTTAAGTAAGGACACAATAACCCAGATTTTATTCATCTGTAAAGAAGGCAGTGACTTGAGGATGAGTGTGAGAGTGGCAGGAAGTATGTGACAGCCATGAGTTGTGCTAGGTAAGAGACCTGCATTCACCTCTATACGTGCAGAGAAGGATGTGCAGAAAGAGTAATCTGCCTTACACAATCAAGACAGCATCTAATGTTTTGGGATTGGTGCTTCAGCTCTGACATATACTTTTTCAAGGGCTGACCACATAGCTCAGCAGATTAAAGTGCTTGCAAGCAGGCACAGGGGACAGGGCTCTAACCTTGGGCCTGTCCTGCTGGCCCTGACCCTGGGGTGCACTGAGATGGCAACTGTGAGTGGTGGCAGCAATTGAGACTGGGCATGGTGGTGTGGGTCTGTAATCCCAGCTCTTGGGAAACTGTAAATAGGAGAATCACTACTAGTCCTATCTATTAGTGAGGCCCTGAACACCCTATACACCCTTCCCTAAAATACAGAAAAAAAATCTTTCAAGCCCCAGGAAGTCACAGCCTTTATCTTGAGGCTTGATTCCAGCCAATCCCAGCTGACAGCATGGAGCATTGGTTCTTCATCCTTTCTTGACCAGGTTCACTGTAGGGAGCAGCAGGTGGGGGTTTTCTAGGGAAACCCCCATAGTCTTCAAAGACTAGACTTCACCAGCACTTTGGCTAGACCAATATGCAGGGCTTAAAGCCAACTGAACAGATAAGGAAAAGTTCTACCTTATTCTATACATATCAATATATGGAAATAGGGTCAGGCTCAGCCAAAATGAAGACAACTGCTCTCCATTCAAGGAGAGTTGCCCAAGTGGCCTAGGTTTCCACTTAAACTGTCTGTGTTTTGTTCCAAAGTCATGTCATATTTTTGAATTTTGAGTTTTTGATAATGCTACAGTCTTTCTGAACCAGGATTCCGGAAACCAAGAATAGGCAAGGAATGAGCCACTTGAGCTCAGACCATGGCAGCCAGTAACAGCTGGCTGAAGATGACAGTTGTGTGTGGAGTTTCTGGAGCACTACAGAGTGCTAGTAGGAATGCACAAAAGTCCATGGAAATGGAAATTTCGAGTCAACTAAGTAGTAGCACAAGCTAGAAGAGAGCAGATATACTACACTATGAACTGAGCAAGAGCTAGAAAGTGATAGGAAAATGAGACAAGATTTGGTACAGTAGACATCCTGCATGTGCTGTGGTACCTGGCTCATAACTGTGTTTCTCACCAAATTGGGTAGTATAATATGGAGGAGTTCCAGCAATTTGCAGCTCAAATTTATTTCCCTATGTTAGCCAGAGTTCACCTGTGTTAGCTTTATACTGTCTAATGTTCTCTTTGTTTGGGTGCCAGGCCTGATTTAGGATTGAGGTTTTATTACAGCTACCCATGGGATGGACCTGTTCAGCCTGAAAAATCAGGGTAGTAAACTGACAGTAAGAATAGGACCTGACTGGAGAGACAGGTACAGGAGGCAGGGTCTGGGAAGATGTGGAGGGTACACTTGATTCCTAGGTCAAACCACATACCCCCTTCCCTTAACAATGTCACCAAGCTGCCCCTTTCACACAGGCCACTCTCCCATTCCTCCCACCAGTTTACTAGGCTATGGGGTTACGTAGATAGAAGGGTTATTTGGAACTACAAAATGACTTTGCAGTTTTTACTTTGAAATGAGTTTTTCAGGCTCAGTGTGTAAAAGGCTGTAGATCTGATACCACCTAGTTTCATGATATTCAGCAACTTTCCAGTTTCTTCATCTCCAAAGTGGAAGTAATAGTGGACTCCCCGTGAGCTGGGACACCTGACACAGAGCAGGACTGCGGTGGAGTTGGGCACACGCTTCTAACGCCTGTCTTTTAGGGCCTCTGCCTGATGTAGACCTACAAAGTGCCTAAGAAGAAATGTATCTGAGGGAGAAAAGGTGGCTTTAAGAGCCACCAAAAAGCTTCAGAACATGCGGTTGGTTTACCATCACAAGAAGGGAAAGACTCACAGTGTGATGCTCCTTCATCCCCTTCATATGAGCCACCAAAAAAGTTAAAATTAAAACCATATCCAGACCAAGGTGTTTTCCACCACCTACAATACCCTGTGCAGTCTAGATCCTCTTAAGCTTCCCATCATCCTCTCAGATCACTTCCTTCCTTGCTTACCATGTTCCAATAATACTGAATTTCTTTTTGTTTCTGGAACATTACAAGATTTTCCTGGTGCAGTTCAACTTACAAACCTCTTGGCTTGTCTGACTGCATCTAACTGGGGATTGAACTCAGGCCCTTGTGCTTGCCAGGCAAGCACTTATTCTACTGAGCTATCTCCCCAGCCCCAAGCAGAAAGTCAAACTTCTGAAAATTAGTCTTTAATAACCCTATTTAATGTAAAGCCTGATCTCTATACCTCTAACCCAAGAGATACTACCGTTCTGGAACTTTTCATGTTAGTTTGTTTTTGTTTTCTGTTTTACTATATCTTGAAATTAGCCTGTGCGTATAGTTGCTGTCAATCTTTCTATTTCATATAAAGCTCAATAGAGGTGGGGAATTTGTTCAGTGAGATAGCAGAAAATTGACCACAATACAGAAAATTGACAAAGTATTATCTTGTTATATGAGTTGTCTACTTTGACTGGATTCCTACTATCTTGAGATACTATCTACTTGAGTCCATATTATCATAGCTTATTGACATCTGGATCATGTGTTGTCAAAGCACTGCATAGTTTAATCCATTGGATAGACACTTAGAACAACTCCACTGGGTAAGAATGTTTCATTTTCAAAGAGAAAACTGAGGTTCAGGAAAGCTAAGACACTTAGCCATCCTCCTGGCCATAGTAGAAATGAAACTTCTTTATTTAATATAAAGCCTTCTACTGTTGAAATATGTATTTTCTTAGTCTGGACACTCTTGCCCCAAACGAAAAAATAAAATAAAAGGAATTACAAACACCAAAGAGCGCTTAAAATTAATGATTTAGACAAAGTCTAAAATGCAGTTCAAATAAAAATGCAGTTCAAATAAAACAGGACATAACAAATAGATGCAAAGGAATTAACAAATGTAATGGACATAAGCACAAATTCTGAGGGTTTGGCTTGTTTGTCTGCCAGTTTAGGAATGCCCTGTGGAAAGGGAAGAACTGTCACTTCCATTCTGAGATCAGACACACCAGCAGTATCTCAAGGTACTTTTTGTAGGAAAGTTACTAGAAGAGAGGGGTCAGCCCTTGGGCTTGGTGGCAAATCATTGCCTTGCTTTGTTTCACAGAGAAGCGCCCAGAGGTCAGGGTGGGAGAGGCAGATGGGCTCCTGGGATGGACAGAGTGGGAGAGCAGCGTCTCTGGGCGAGATGCTCACTGTTTGGAACCACATCAAAGGCTGAGACGTGGGACAATCTGCCTATGGCTTAGTTCAAATCCAAGATGTCCTTTGAGGTTTTGTTTTTGTAAGATTGATAGAAAGTCCTCATTATGTGTTTCTGATCACTGTGGGCTCACTAAAATGAGATGAATATGTCTTCAATTAAATTGTGTCCTCTGCATGGGAGGCAAAGCCTTGGGAATGCACTGGCTTTAAAATAAGGCAGAATCCCAAGAGATGTGAAGATCCATCTGGCACATCAGTGTGCTACTTGAATAGAAGCTATTCCTAACAACACTGAAAGGCTTACCCAGTTTAGTTTGTGTCTCAGAACATGTTAATACTTTAAACAAAGGCTTTTAAATGTTAAACATTTCAGGGGTGGGGAGTTCTTCCCCATCTAATGCAAGTCAACAGCTATTTACCAAACATTATATATGTGTAAAACAACCTGCTTGCCTTTGTTTTTAAAAAACTGACTTTTTTAGCATCCGATATACACAATGCTCTAGACAACTTTCTGGCACATGATTTTAAAGATCCTCTCTGTTTGCTAATGCAATTTCATTTTTATAAAACTGTTATGCATAACGAAACCATTGTGGATAACAGAAAAGGCAGAGGGGGAAGGAAAGGGGAAAGGAAAGAGTAGAAGGGACAGAGTGGCAGAAAAAAAGAAGCAAAATTGGGATTTTAAATTCTAGAAATCTAACAGAGGAGCTAGGATGGCATAATCAGAAGGTTCACCAGCTGGGACACATACACGCTGATGGGGACACATCCACTCACACAGACACATACAATTTGTTTGCTAACACAGAAAGATGCTGAAAAATAAACATACTTTTGTGGCTCAGTTTTTTGTCTGCATAATAACGAAATTCTTTTTTTTTTTTTTTTTGGCTGGCTCAGCCTACCTTAAGGGTGGGTCAGGTAAGGCACTTGGGGCTGGGGATTGAACCACAATCCCCTGTGCTTGACTGGGTTTGCTCTGGCGTTTAAACAACTGAGCTAATCCACAAGCCCCTTAATAACAAAATTCAATTACATGATTGCTGAGATTCCTTATAGCCCTAAAATTCCACCAGTCACTTACATTAGCTGAGGATTTACTCTGTGACATGAGAGTATTTTGCCAGGAGAGGCAGGATTATACAGCATAAGTAAAATTGTGTGGCCTGGAAAAAGACTACAGCATGTCCACAGGATGCTAAGTACAAACTCCTACCTTATTAGAAGCCACCAAGAAGGTAGGTGCTAGGGAGAAAGGAGGGATCACCACCAGGGGGGACAGAGGTGGCCGTACCAAGAGGGAAGAAACAAAGTGGCTTAAGGGCACCAGAGAAAGGAGCCTCCCTGGTATGAAGGGCAAGGGTTGTTAAAGGGAGAACAAAGTAGAAAAGATAAACACAAAACCTCAGAAAGACAGGTTATTTTAAAGTCATAATACCACACTTCTCTAGCATAGCACTTAGGAGAGGGTGAGTAGGATGACTTTGTAGTGAACTAATTTAGTCTCAGAAAGCTGCCTAAAATTCTACTTCAATTTGAACTGAGAGACTGGGACTGAAGATGTGATATAATAAACGTCGTTTTACGACCGTGGAAATGGGCTAGTGGTGCATGCCTGTAATCCCAGCATTCAGGAGGTTGAGGCAGGAGGACTGCCACAATTTGAGGCCAGCTGGAACTACATAAGAAATTTGAGACCTCTATGGAATGCAGAGACCCTCTCTTAAAAAACAAAATAAAGCAGAAGACCATTCCCAAGGCCACATTTGAAGAGCCTCAAAAAGTGCTTCTCCAGGTGAAGACACCAACAGAGCTTCAGTAGGGCAAAGAGCAGTGGGGGACCCCTCTCACTGCCTCTCTCACTCTCATGTCCAAGAGTTGCTCGAGCAAACAACTTCTGTTTGTTTGTTAGGTCTGAGTCATGGGCCAGCCAGATAGCTCAGTGGACTAACGTGCCTGCTTAGGCAAAGCACAGTCAGTGGCCAGGGTTCCATTCCAGGTGTGCCACGCTGGCCCCGCCCCCAGGGCGAGCAGAGACAGTGACTGAGACTGGGCATGGTGGCACATTCCTGTAACCCCAGCACATGGGAGGCTGAAAACAGGAGGATCACTAGGAGTCCAAAATTTGTAGCGAGACCCTGTAGACTCTGTACTAAATACATTTTTTAAAAAGGCTGGTTATTAGGTCTGAGTCTGCAAACCTCTTGCTTCAGCCTCCTGAATGTTGGGATTTTAGAAATATGCCACCATGCCCACCTGGCACAAGTAATTTAAGAAAACTTAAAGGACTAAGTATTTTTTTAAAACTTCTTTGCTCTTCTAACAGACTTGAAAACAAAAATATAAATTCCATACTACACTAGATAATAGCTCTAACCTCCATAAAGAGCCAACTGTGTATGGCAGGCAGCAGTGACCCAATGGCACTCTGTTCAGGGACTGAAGTGGGTTCAGGTGGGTGCCTGGGTTCAAGTCTCAGCTCTACCACTCACAAGGAGGGAGAGCCTCAGTGAGTTAGCATCCCACTGCTGAGTCAGTGGGGGTATGCTACAAAGTTGTGAAAATGAATCAGTCGTGTCATGTGGATCTCCAGAGCCGTGGAGACATCGTAAGTGGCTGTTGATTGCCGCTATTGTTATCACTTAATTGAGCAGCCCCAGAAGCAGGTGCGTCTCCACTGCAGGTGCAACTGCTTTTCCCAGCTACAACGCAGAGTGAATGGATCACAATCACAGCACTTTGCCAACTTCCTGAACTATTGAATTGCCCAGGACTCACATACAATCAATTTTTAAAATTTTCCTTTTTAAAGTTCACAGGTGACAGAGGCTGGCTGACCCCACCTTTCCTTTACAAGGCTGTTAAATCTCAAAGAAAGCAATTACAAAATGATTTCTTTTATTGCTACCCTTTGTGGATTCTTTTCCACCATTCTTTCTCCTGCCTCATTTGTACCAAAAGAAAATAGTTTATGCATTATACTGTTTTGTCATCCCTGACCTCAGAGTCACAGCTGTATGTACCTTTCGTGCATGACTCAGTGTGGGCTGTCCCTTCCTTTCCCCTGAAGAGATAGATGCATGCCCTGCTTTGGGAGAAGAAGGGATAGTTGGTTAGCAATGAATGAGCTAAAATGCACTTTTTCAATTGTCTCAAATGTTCACACCCTGTAAGGTGGCAAAATAAGGCCCTGGTTCCCAAACACATCCATGTTCTAATTCGTGGGACCTGCAAATATGTCTGTTACATGGCAAAAAGGAATTAAGGTTGCTAGTAGAATTAAGGTTATTAATCAGCTGATTTTAAAAAAGGAAGATTATCCTAGATTATTGCAGACTCACTAAAATCACAGAGGTCTTTAAAGGTGGAAGGAGGGGCAGAGTTAGAGGTCCAAGTGATGTGAAGAAAGACGGGACTAACCGGCTGTGGCTGGCTCTGCAGATGCAGAAAGGTCTATGTACTAGGGAATGTGGACTCCAGAACTTCCAGCCTCAAGAAACCAGAGAGGGAGAAGAGAGCCTCTCTCCAGCAGCCTCCAGAAAGGGGCATAGCCTGGTTGGTCCTTGGATTTTAAATCAGTGAGACCTCTGTCCAGCTTCTAAGCAACAGAACTGTGTATTAGTAAACTTGTATTGCTTTAAGCCACTTAATTTGTGGCAGTTTGTTAGAGCAAGCAACAGGATACTAATACCCACCCACTTCAGAAAATCTGCCTGGCACCCTCCCGAAACTCTGTCTCTCAGTTTAAAAAGCCCATTGCTCTGTTCCACCTTTGGTAGTTAATTCAATAAAATTTTATTAGTGAGCCCCTGTTGTATGAAAGGCATCACACTAGGTCCTAGAAATACACAGTGAATAAGAAAGACCCAGGCCCTTTCATTCCTCAACAAATATGCATATACTCAGACTCTGGGTTAGATGTGGCAGATATGGAAAGAAAATAGCTCTCACTAAGGTGGCTCAAAGGCTTCTGAGAAGACAGTCAACATGAATGTCATGATTTGACGCAGTAAGTACACGGCATGGGAATTGTTATGGTTTATACTTAGATGCCCCTCAAGAACTTCTGGCATTCATGGATTGGGTTTTTGGAGGAAGGTTGGATTATGGGACACCGGTTGACCTGCTTTTTCAGACGCGGGGTCTTATTGGAGGAGGCTAGTCACGACAGGTGGGACTCAGAAGGACTTGTCTTTCCTTGGCTCCTCCCTTCTCTCTCTGCTCCCTGGCTGCCGTGAGATGAGCAGCTTTCTTCTGCCTTCCTGACACGGAGCCTCTGGACTAAACCATAAGCCAAAATCAGACTCTCTGCCCTGAAGTTTTGTGCAAGAAATGCAGAAAATGACAACAGGAGTACAGAAGAGGACCACCAAACTCAGCAGGATGGCATCAGAGAAACTCCGGAGAGAAGCAGTAGAGCTCAGATGAGCAAGGGTCCCTAGGCAGAGGAGATGTGGTCTGCAGCTCAGGAGCTCTGGAGGTATCTGACACTGGAAAGCCAGCTGGTGCACATGAGGATCAGAATTTTAAATGTCACTTCATTTTGACTGCCTTTAATTGACATGGAAGTAGTCACATGCGATGGTAGGCACGTACGACTGCCTCCACACTGAACAGAGCAGAACATTATTTTGGCTCACGGTTTCAGTCTAGGGTCAGCTGGCCAGGGTAGATGCAACATGGTAGAAGGTGCTGCTCTGGACTCTGGAGAGAAGCTGCTCACATCAGACAGCTGGGAAGTAGAGAGAGAAGGGAGGAGCCAGGGAGGGAGAAATGTCCTTCCAGTGCCAGCCTTTTCCAACCAGACACCATTTCCTAACATCACATTTAGCATACAATTACAATTCTAAAGCTCGGAGGGCAAGCCAAATAGCTCAACAGATTAAAGCACCTCAAGCAGGTACAGGAGCTAGGGGTTCAATTCTCAGCATGCCAGCCCTGCCCTGGGGGCACGCTGAGACAGCAGTTGAGGCTGGGCATGGCAGTGCCTATAATCCCAGCTCTTGGGAGGCTGTAAACAGGCAAATCATTATGAGTCCTATCTAGTAGTGAGAGCCTGAACACCCTAGAGACCCTTCCCTTCCCTAATAAAATAAAAATAAAGCTCCACCTGGGCTAGGGATGTAGTTCAGTGACATTCAGCACCTGATTAACAAGAATAAGGTTCCAATTTCAATCCCTAGTACCAAAAATAGCTCCACCTATGGTTTCATGGGCTTCAGTACACCATTCATACAAACCATAACAGATATAGTGGACTAGGCAGACAGCTCAGCAGACTAAGCACTTGTTTAGGCAAGTGCAAGGACCAGGGTTTGATCCCTCACCACATGCCATGCCAGTCCAGCCCTGGATCTGCCCAGTGGGCCACCAAAAACTGGGCATGGTGGTGCATGCCTGTAATCCCCACAGTGGGGAGCTGAAATAGGACAGCTGCAAGTCTAAATTGCACAGCAAGATCATGTATGAAATACATAAATTTCAGACAATTAAGTGTGTAAGCAGTCTGTTTTAAAATGTACAGAGGCTGCGTACAGTGGTACACACGTGCTATCCCAGCACTCTGGGAAGCTGAGACAGGAAGATGAGCAGTACAAGTCACAGGGCAACTTTGTGACTCAGTGAACCCTGACTCAAAATACAAATACAAAGTGGAGTGTGTGGTGCAGGCCTGTAACCCCAGAACTTGGGAGGCTGAGGCAGGATGATCACTGTGAGTTCCAGGCCATCCTGGACTAGATAGTGAATTTAAGGCCAGCCTCAACTGCATAGTAAGTCCTTGTCTCAAAAAGACCAAATATTGGGGCCGGGGAGATGGCTCAGTAGAATAAATGCTTCCCTGGAAAGCACAAGGGCCTGAGTTCAATCTCCAGTTCTGCCAAAAAAAAGATAAAAAAATTAAACAAATAAATAAATATTTTTTTTAGAAAAGGACTGGAGATGTAGCTCAGTATAAAGACCCTAGATTCCATTCTCAGTACTGCAAATAAAGTAAAATGCAGAGGTACACTTTCCATAGATATTCTCAGTTGTTTATCTAAGAGCCATTCCCCCTTCTTCCTACAAAAAAGAATCCAAAATTGTTCAAACAGTAGGCCTAGGTTCCTGGACTTCAGGAAGGATAGGGCCCTATTGCAGAATCCACAACAGAAGTCTTAACTGGTCTAAGTTAGTCATGTCTTTTGCCAGTAATTGGACTAAGTGTAAACATTTGGCATAGTTCTGGTCAGTGAGACGGAAGCAAAAGTTTGAGAGAAACAAAAAACCCCAAACAAAAGGTCAAAACCTGCCTGGAATGAAGATGCAATGCTAGAACTGCAGCATCCATCATGTCCCCATGAAGACAAAGGTCTACATTATGAGAATGTAGAGGAAACAGCTAGGGTCCTTGAGGAGGTTGCTGAGCTGCTGTTTCTTGTCTGGCCATCCTACCTCTAGAGTTCCAGCAGCAAGAGAAAAATAAGGCTCTATTTACTCACAGCCACTATAAATTAGGTTTTTAGCTTTTTTTACAGCTGAAGTCCATTCTAACTGAATGCATTCTCATGGACAGACATCTTCTGTTTTCCTTGGGACACTAAGGGGGAAAAAAACCTCAGCCTCACAGGGTGCTGAAATGAAACTCAGTTTCAAACTCATCCCCAATCAGAATGTCTAGTCTCAGTCTCCTCACAGCCACTTGGTGGCTCTAAACAAGCTCACCAGACAGCAGAGGTTGTGTGCAAATCACACCATCCTCTTCTCACCCTCAAAGTGAACAGAAATGCCCTCCCTCCATGAAACATTCCCTGGGGAATGCACATGTCTGAAAGGCACCGAAGTTCTGTTGTACCAGACTATTAATGTTCTGATATTTAAAACATATTATAACACGCAGTGCTGATCTCTATAGTTGAAGAAAAATGCTGACCCTATTGTGTAAGAATTCATTCCACAGCTGTAACTTACTGTGCTCACACTAAAACATAAATGAAGACAGGGCATGGTGCAGGATGACTGAGATCTAAGACGTTTACACAGAAATACTAAGGCAGTGTGTGACGCTCTGCTCTTGAGTTCCTATGAAAGCTGATTTAACTCTCTTCTGTGCATAAAAAGCAACAAATGATATATATGCAATGAGTTACCAGAATTAAAAACAAATTTAAAACATTCTTAAAAGCTAGGTATTTCCAGTGGAAGGAGGAATGATCAGATCTTTCTCTCTTCCTTATCACACACTGTGCCACTAATGTTGTTGACCTTTAATCTGATTTGTAACAGAAAAGCTCTTGGGGCTACTGAGCCTGTCCTATTCCATTCACAAAAAGAGAAGATTATCCATCAAAGGAGCACATTTTTCTTGGGATTTTGCTGAATAAATGAGCTAAGACATATTTCTCTTTCAAATACCAAGCTATTCAAAATACTTACAGATATTCAAAAAGGTAGAAAACAGCAAATTAAAATTCAGGTAATCCTTGGAAATATTTTGCATTTTTGGCAAATAAGGCAAAAATTTAGGAAAGAAGGAAAGAGGGAAGGAGGGAGGAAGGAGAGGGAGGGAAAGGAAGAAAGGAGGGAAGGAAGGATGATAGGAGGGAAGGGAGGATGGTGGGAAGGAAGGAGG
>PVKA01030623.1:0-27136 GCA_004027165.1 Ctenomys sociabilis | reverse complement strand
AAGAAGGAAGGAGGAAAGAGGAAGGAAGAGAGGAAGGAAGGATGAAGGACGAAGGAGGGAGGAAGGAGGGAAGGAGGAAGGAGGGAGGGAGGAAGGAAGGAAGGAAGGAAGGAAGGAAGGAAGGAAGGAAGGAAGGAAGGAAGGAAGGAGGAAGATGTTCACAGTCTGGGCTCCAATATCTGACAAGGTCACCTATGGACCTGAAAGAAAGAAGGGACCCAGTGCCCACCCAGCTCTGGGCTAGATGAGGAGCAAGGCTGGGCAGAGCTAGGAAGCAGCATAGCAGAGACTGTGCCAGGGGGTAAACTGTGCACTGCTGCAGGGACTGTTCCAGATCCTGAGCCTGGCTGAACTCTGCAGTGACTCAGAAAAGGGGCCACTCTTTGGATGATGACAGAGCAGCTTCTGGCCCATGTTTTATCCAAGCCACAGGAGGGAAGTGGAAGGCCACTCGCTGGCCTGCCCACAGGAGAGGCACATTTTAGGGTGTCAAGTTTGAGCCCAGACTCAATAATCTAGTAGCTTAATGAGATCTTTTCTCAAAATTAAAAAAAAAAAAAAAATTCAAGGGTTGGGAATCCAAAGTCCTAAGTTTAATCACCAGTACTGTGGAGAGAGAAACATCTGGAAGCAGCACTGGGAGGGCAGACTGGGAGCCACAGAGCCCAGAGTGAGGCTGCACAGGGGCAGGGGAGAGCAGACCCATTTCAGAATGGAACAGTGACCCATGTGGGATCAGCACGGAGCCTTGCGGGTGCCATGGGTGGTGCTCTGCTTTGTGTCTAGAAGTTCCTCCAAACCTCGAGTAGTCCTGGGACAGGCTTCTGGAATTTAGCATTGATTCATGGTCCAATGCTGCGATCACTGCTGTGAGTGCTACACCCACCCTGGGGCTGATAGCCTGAATGCAATGTAAGGAAGGGAGGGAGGCTGGCTCTCTGCTACTCCTCCCTTTTGCTCTTGCTGTTTTACTTTTTTTGTTTGTTTGTTTTTGTTTTGCCTCCATATACTGTTGCCCTCTGCCATCTGCCACTCTGTCTTGGAGCCAGCTGAGTATGGACTGAAACCTCTGCTAACTGTAAGCTAAGGAAACCTTTCCTTCCTTAATTTTGGATTTTGGACATTTTGTCCCAGCAATGAGAGAAAAGTACCCAAGACAGGCAGAGGGTGAAGGCTTTATGCCTCATCTGCACATCTCCTGCGACTTTCCCAACCCCCTTGCTCCTGCCCTCCCCTACGCACAGAGGTACTGCTGTCCCTTACAGCCCACGCAGCAGCTGCCATGGCTCAGCGGGCTGCCAAGTGGAGCACTCCAAGCACCTTGCACAGAGATGTGCTGGGAAGGCGAGGGCGGCTGTGATCCGCACCTCACTCATGCAGGCTATCCAGCAGGGCAGCCCAGGGGAGGTACATCTAGCCAAGCGGGAGGCCTTGGGAAAGCCAAGGCATTGGAAGTCCAGAGCTGCATGGTCTCTTATCTGAGTGGCCTCAGTGATTTCCGGAATCTGAAATGATCAGGTCTGAACTCTGGAGGGAAGCTTTCAGCATAGAGCTGGGCGCAGACTGCAGGCTCAGTAGTGTGATGTTGATGGGAAGAGGAGAGGGGACCTTTCTGGGTTTCATCCCACACACGATGCCCCTGACTTTTCCCAGATTTCACCAGTCAGCGCTCGCTTCTGAATCTCTACTCCCCCCACCCAAACCCCGCCAGGAGTCATGGCTGGTGTCTCCCACTTGCTTTCTCTCCTCACCGCATGGTGTCCACCTTCAGGTCATGCTTGCACACCCCCTAGTGACTTCCCACTGGAGTCAGCATCCTCCAGCCTTTCCCACAGCACAACACCCTACCCTTCGGCACCAGATGTATCCACAGGCCACTGCCCCTCCAGGCCGCTACAGGCTGGCCTCCCAGGCCTCAGAGCCCTTCACACAACCCGGCTCAGATGGTCTTACTCTTCTCCTCCCTTTCCTTCAATTTCCTTGCAGCTTCCCTTCAGCTGGTCTGTGTCCATGAGCTCCTCCTGGTGACTCCTGGACTCCTGGGAGCTCTTTCTCCATAAAACCCACCCACACTGGACTGGGTGATAGCTCGGTTGTCTGGGTGCCTGCCTGACAAGCACAAGGTCCAGAGCTCGATACCCAGTACCACTTGCTGTGCTGGCTCTGGAACCCTGGGTATGCCATTCCAGCCTCCTGTAATCAGGCGTGGTGGTGCACATCCAGGAATCCCAGCACTGGGGTTGGGGGGCACTGAGACAGGTGGATCACTACGAGTTCGAGCTGCATAGGAAGACCCTGCACCAAATAAATTAGAAAAGAAAAGCAAACCCCTCCCACACTGTCACCTTGTTATGAGGTGTCCATCCACACTAGACATGTGGTCTCTAGAGGCTGATGGTGTTTGTTCTCTCCTTGCTTATAGCATGTTTGCCTCTGCCACCAGAGGGTGGACATCTGGAAGGCAGGGTTTGTGAGCAGAATGCGCAGCTTGCTACCCCATTTCCTTTTCCTGGAGTTGACGTTTGCCACCTCAACCCATGGGTCAGGTTTGTTTGGTGTCCTCAGCTCAAATAGGGTGCTTGGAATCCCTGGTTCAGACCCACCGTGAGGATCCCATCAGGCAGGAAATGCGCCTAGTCAAGTGTGGCGCATGTGGGTGATAACGATATGTTTGTGAGGGTTAGTTAACATGCAACGTGCTTAGTTAGTATGAAGTAAAAAAATGAGTTAATGGGATGATAACGGTGGTCGCAAAGCCTGGCGCTACAGTGATCAATACGTGCACCTCATTCACAGTGGGAAGGCCCAAAGGACCCCACTGTCCTCAGATTTTCTCCTAAGCTCACCTCTCTTTGATGTCCTGCCTAAAAGGACCAATAATCCTCCTCCTTACACCAACGGCAGTGGCAGCAGCCAGCCCGGAATGGCTCCCATCTGCAAATATGATTCCAAACTGTCTATGGGAGGTGCCAGGGGACCAACCACTGCTCAGCCTCTAAGCATTATTTGCCAATTTCCTTCACAAATAAATATCCTAGGGAGCATCAGACAAGTGCGCGTTGCCACGACACCTGCTCTTTCTGATGAGCTCTGCTCAAGTCCTTCCCCTGCAACCTCATCAAGCTGCCTGGGTATCATCCCTTCATGTAGTCAAGGTTTCCATCTGGGGACAGATTGTGTGTGTGTGTGTGTGTGTGTGTGTGTGTGTGTGTGTGTGTGCAGCAAGGAGCGGCCATTGTTCAGTGCAAAGGGCAGGGGTACAGGCTTCCATGGTGGTGAACACTGTTCCCCAAGCAAGGATAGGGAACACCTTCCTTCAGTGTTCAACCTGAGGACCAAGGATACCTCCTACCCCAGGAGGTACACTGGTCAGAATGGTGCCAGCTGGCTCTGGGCAGAATGACTGAGGATTGCCCTGAGATACTCTTGATCTGAGAAGCCCTGATATATGCAAGGAGCCATTAGCCATTCTCCTGAGCTATGCAGGGTGTTACTATGTGTGGCCCAGGAGAGGCCAGGAGGACACAGGGGGTGCTTGTCAGTTACTGAAGACCCAGCTCAGCCATCACTGAAGATTGCACATCCCATCTGCCTCTCTTCCCCGATGGATCCCATGGCCCCCTGGTGCTCTGGCAGCCCTGCACATGCACTAGGAGTGTGCTGTTCATCATGGGCTCCACTGCTCACTCAACTTGCCCTCCTGCCTGCCCCTGTGCTTCTCAAGTAGAGGCTAAGCCTGGCCCCTCTCCCCAAGCACATCAATGGAGCCTCTGACTGCAATTGATGTTTTCCGGCTCCACAGCTACAGTCGGCATCAATACATGGAAAAGTGGCCATCGCTGTGTGCCACGCACAACACTGCCAGCACCTCCTAGCCCATATTACTGGAGCCTCTTGGAGGAGCGGCCCTCACCCAGGACCATCTCATGGGCCACGGGGATAGCTTTGCACTTGCCCTCCCTAGCCTTCCTGCTGCACATCTGGCCCAGGACAGCCACTGCCCATAACTCACTATCCGAGACAGCAATCACTGTAGGACCTAAATACTTGGAATTATCATAAAGGAACACCCAGGAATTCTTGAGGCCTAGGGTAAGGCATATGAATGGTTCAGTCAGGAAATCTGTTCCCAAGGATGCTATGGGGAAGGGCCTTCTTCAGGCTTAGAACTCTGGAGCTGAGAAGGGCATCCCTGTCCTAGGATGACATCACCAGATAGAGTTGGAATGCACAGATGCAAAGAGCTGGGGGCTCCGGGATGGAGGCTGCTTGTTCGTGATAGCACAAAGGGTCTTTTGACCAGTTTTTGTCTTCCCCCACCCTCACTGAGAGGCCTCATGGTGCCCTTCACAAGCCAGAAGGTGACCTCTGACCTCAGCGAGGGACAGGGTAGGACAGTAGGGAGGCGCCAGAGCTGAAATGCCTCCAAGGGAAAAATAATCACCCTGCATGCTGCATGGGAGGCCAGAAGCGTGCAGAGTTAATTGTAGAGAAATGAATTTTAGAATAAGATATTGGAAAGCCATCTTCTCTGTCACTGGCCACAGTTATTATAATTATTTACGTGACATCACCAAGGACTATGTGTTTCACAGCAATTACACTATTGATCTCACAGCTGGGAGGCACTGAGTGAAAGCCACAGCCACTTTTTCTGGTCCTCTGGAAATTGTCTCTCCCCGTGCTTCAGATGTGGAAACTGAGACCAGTGAGGAAGCCACAAAACCCATGAGAGTCAGTGGCTGCATTACTAACATCAATCACTAACGTGCAAATGTAACATGTTAATAATAATATATCTTACTGTTTGGGCAGCATTTGTTCTATTTTTAGGCTTGCCCAAGAAATTATCTAGCATGGTTGTTAAAAATAGGTTCCACAGGTGTAGCCAGGGCTTACAAGGGAGTAAATTGAATAAAGGATACATAATTTATAGGATTAGTTTACAATATTTATCCAAAGAGTCAAGTGTAGAAGAGTACAAGAGATCTGTCCACACGCTAGAGACCCAGAGAATCGAGCTGAGGACCTGGACCCCAGGGCAATGTCCTGCATGAGTCCAGCTGGAAGTCTAGAGCCCACGACAAGGGCTCATGCCAGTCTATATCAAGGATCTGCACTGCGAAGGCCTGAAGGTCAGTGGTGGAAGCTAGAAAATCTGGGCCAACAGGATGGGGGTCTGTGCCAGCGGGCTGAGGGATCTGCGCTGGAGCCAGGAAGTGGTGCTCTAGCTAAAGACCAGAGCTCCCTGGACAGGAACAGCAGCCATCCTAAGCTCCTCTGCCGGTGAGAACAGTTGAGTCCATATCAGAGAAACCAGTGGACAAGCATCTCCAGGAGAATCAGCAGTGCAGCAAATTCCCCTCCAGTTTTCTTTTTATACTATTGGTAAAAGTCACGAGGTAGGCCCTTCCCCACCCAGCACCTCGCTGATGCAGTTCAGAGGGTGTTACAAGTTGACCATTAGTCAATTCACCCCAACAGACTATTAACATGGGCTGCCAGAAACTAGTCACCTGTCTTCTGGGAAATGAATCAAGTTCTATAAACCTTTGTTGCATTTATAAAGTACCAATAATGACCATATCCACCACATTTAGCGGACATGGAGGTTTAATGAGTTACTATATGAAGTTCATTGAGCATATTACATAACCAGAGCTAGCGTGAAATCAGCAGTCATCACAGGACACTCACTGAACCAGGCCGCACCTACTGGAACCTGTGTTACAGGTAAGGATGAAGGAAGGGCCCTCCTGTTTATTGCCACGTGAGGTTGATAAAAGGATGAATGTTCTTGACGGACTTGAGGAAGGAGCTGTACTTGTACCTACTTTTAGCTGATTCTGGATGAGAAAAGCTGCAATCCTTGGGCTCCACCTCTTCTCTGCTTACTGCACTCTACATGCCCAGGACCTCTATCATTTTTCCTTCATGCCATTGGCAATATTTAGCTGATCATGGATATGCAAAAATCTTCATATGAAATTCATGTAAATTACTATTTAGTGTATTTTGAAGATATATTGAAGGATAAATTTATTGAGTGGTTGTATTCTGGGGCTCCAGAGAATTAGTTGCCATTCACCAATGAGAATGTTCATCAACTATGTGGAACATAATGTCTTACATTGCATGGTGTGGAGGGGAAGACACCAAACACAGAGTCACAGTAAATCATTGTGGTACTTATCTTGATCTAGCCTAAAGGCAGTTGGTATAGAGTGGAAGAGCAGAAACCACAGGAGCTCCAACCTCAGTGACAACTCTAGATGGTCCACCTGGGCCAAGCAGTAAGCTGGGAGGGGAAAATCCACATGTGGGCATTGGGGGAGGAAAGTGAGTTTGAGATGTTCTAAATTTCAGGCAGAGGCACCACCAACTTAGGGTCTGATTGCCTCTGGAACCTCAGGACTGGTGCTTGCATTGAAAGTCATTGCTAAGGGCAATTTTGTCACTGTTATTCTAGAGAAGGACTGTGAAATCATGACACAGAAACATTTCCCAGAGCCGTAAGTAGGACCAGCGTGCCAGGCTGACCCTCTTACTCCCTTCATACCGTCACTTTAGACATATATCATGGATTACAGAATACAAATCCAAAAAGTGCATACAAAAGAGGAGGACACCAAGATACATTTTCCTACTTCCCAGACAATCATTGGGGACTTAGTTGAAAAAATAAGAGCTTTCTCCCATTTCCAACCCCAGCAACTCAAACAGGCTCCATGCCTCATGCTACATAAGCTTATAAATATGAGGAACGCAGAAGGGACGCAGCTGGGCCTGTCCTTCCTCTTCCCTACCACCACCCCTTTGAGCTCTAGAAGACGAGGAGGTCTTCTGCAGAATATGAATCTAAGGCACAAAAATTCTACCAAAGAGGGAGAGCTATCTGATGGGGAGACAAAAAAAAAATGATAGAGTGGGGCCACTGCCTCGGAGGAATTTGAGCCCAGCCCAAACGTAGGCTGCAGTAGGCTGTACGGCACTGCCAGGAACCCCTGGTCTCTAGGCTTCATCCTCAGAGTGACAGGGCCAGATGCTCTCTAATCCAGGTTATAAAGTAGAATAAATATCTGCACAGTTAGTATTAACTAATTTATTTATAATAAACATTTATTTGCTTTAATCTATAAATTTGTTTTTGTATATACATTACACAAAATTATAATTTACTATTATATATTTGTTTAAGTTGTATACATTTGTTATATATAATACAAATTTATGTAATTAATATATATTTATTATATAACACATATTGTATGTGTGTTGTTAGCTCCAGTCCTTCCATCGCAGGAGAGCATGCGGAGTCCAGTGAAAGCTTAATGAAGGAACAACAGAAGCCAGGATGATGAGACGCAGTGGAAGAGTGAAGAGAGTCGTCCCAGAACTAAGGAAAAGTGGGCTTAGGCAACCCAACTGTCACAGTTTTACTGAGGACGGGTTCAGACTTCTTTGCAAAGTCAATACTAGTTTCAGAACACAAATTATCGATAATTGAAAGGGGAGGAAAATCCCAGGGTTCTTTTCCTGCACTCACCTAGGTTTAACTCTAGGTCACCCACTCTGAGGATGGAGCAGGTGGTTTGGTCCTCCTCCCCAGAGGCTTCCATTTCCCACCTTCTGTCAGAGCCTCTGGTCACTTCATGCCATGCCTACCACCAGGGGTCGCTGGTTCCCTTCTTCTTAGGACCTTTCAAGGTGGGTCATAATCCTCAGGGAGGCAGAAGGGAGGGAACAGAAATAGGGGAGACAGGATGTAGGTGGGGAGCTGAGGGCGAGGGCACCGCAGGAGAGGCTATGATTGTGCAGTCGTTACCTCTTGGGCTCTGAAAGAGACCCCACCAAGCCTTGACGTCACAGGACTGGTCCTGGGCCAGACCCTCTTGTCTCTGCATATTGCAGTCTACTAACTGGTCCTGTAGCCACTTGAAACCCCCCGCCCTCAAGGCAGGCCAGGAAAAGTCTTGGTGGGAATTATTCCTCTTTGCCCAGCAGGACTCTCCTTGGTCAGCTTGGTGAGTTGCAAAGAGACACAGAGGCACCAGCGACAAAATTGTCTCATCTCAATCTTCTCTTCAGTTTCTAACCAGGTAATTGTTTCCTCAGCCTCCAGCAGGCTGTGAGTACTTTTCATTCAGACACTGAATAAATAAGGCATCAGATCTTTAAGAATTGTATTCCACCCTCAAGCATGTCACCTGTCTGATGGGACGCTGTCCTCCCTTCCTCTGTAACTGTCTCTTCCCTGACTTTTCCATTTGGCACCTAAAATGAGCAGGTGGGAATACCTGGGAGGTGGGAGACATTTCTTTACTGAGACATCAGAAGCACATGGTCAGGGTGTTCTCACACTGACTTCTGGGAAAATCATTTCCTCCACCACACCAAGGTGGTCCATCACTGAACGTGCATTGAGCACCCACTTTGTAAGGTCTTGCTCACAGGTGCAGATACTCAAAGGGAAACTGGCTGGCTCCAAGCCTCGAGGTCTTCTTGCCTAAAACAACTAAGATTGGCAGTACAAATCAGACAACATTTATTTTGTATTTACTTCACACCAAACCCAGGGAATTCATGATAAGCACTGGTAAGATTAATAAGTGAGCCACAGTCCTTGTGAGGTAAGGAGGACGGTTGTTTTTATTTGTGGTCCATTTATAAATAAACAAAGAATCACCGAGGCCATATGACACACCAAAGCTAGCAAGGGTGGAGTTTTGTCCTGCTCTCTTTGTCCAACCTCCTGCCACAACCCAGCTCCTCTGCAGTGGCATGCATACAGATGGCAGGTTGCATGTGGCATGGAGGGAAGGATGGCTAATTTGGAGGACAAGAGGGTGCTTCATAGAAGGGGAACATTGCACTTTTTTGGTAGTATTCTCAGTCCATTACATATTTTTTTTTTAAATTTAGAGAACAGGGTCTAAATTGCTAAGTTGCCCACATTAGGTTTGAACTTGGTGATTTTCCTGCTTTTTAAAAGAACACGCACCTGTCTGGGTTAGGGAGGCAGGATCACTGTGGATAGAGCGAAGTGCTAGGGGAGAGTGATTGGACATGGTCAGGACATGTGGCTTCAGGGATGCGGGAAGAGGGAGCCCTGGGGTAGCAGGCTGGATGCTTCCAGGCACTGGACCCAGATCTGTAGGTCAAGTGGAATTGTTGGATGCTTCAAAGGCAGCAACAGATAGACCTTATCTTTGTAAGATGGAGATAATATGTAATCCTTAGTCCCTCTCAACTTAGAACCTGCTAATAGACACTTGAAGATAAGCACTGTTATCCTCCAACGAAGATGAACTCCCATTATCTCTAATAATTCACATCCAAAACACTACTTCCCCATCATGAGCCTGCCTACTATGTGTGAGGAGGTTACTACAGATGATCTTTGACTTACAATGGGGTTACCATCTGATTAAATCCATCACAAATTGAAAATATGAGATAGAATGCATCTAATACACCTAACCTGCTGGACATCACAGCTTAGCAACAGGACGCC
Organism: Ctenomys sociabilis; assembly: GCA_004027165.1. Classification (NCBI taxonomy): domain Eukaryota; kingdom Metazoa; phylum Chordata; class Mammalia; order Rodentia; family Ctenomyidae; genus Ctenomys; species Ctenomys sociabilis. The sequence goes on along the minus strand of PVKA01030623.1, from coordinate 17,622 downwards.
CTTAGGAATCATAGTTGTTTCCTTTTGGGATCAATAGTCTACCTGGGAATGATGGCTTGGCTACTGCTATCTAGTGTCACAAGAGGATCAGACTGGAGGTCATTAGCCTAAGAATAGATAAAAACTCAAAGTTTGAAATATGGATCCTACCAAGGGTGTGTCACTTTCACTTAATCATAGAATTGAAGAATCTTAAGTCGAGCCATTGTCCGTTGGGGACCACCTGTATATTGGGTTGTTCGAGTTCATCTCATTTTCTTTGAGTCAACTTTGGTGCTTGGCTGAAGGGAGTAACACCTTTCTTTGCAGCAAGCTCTCTACTTGGAGTTTTTGAAAAGCCTGATAGTATTAATACAAACTGACTCGACCAACTGTAAACTCTTGGAATGCTGGACTTACTCCCTGATTGCACCGTGATGGGGTAGGGACCCTAAAGTCTCAGCATCCAAGGCTGAGACATGAAAATATACTCATGCATGAAAGCATTCACTGGACTCATGAGAGTTTAGCACCTTGGACTTTTCAAGGAGTGTTTTATGGCAGTGTGTCTTTCAGATGCATAGTGAGCCATGTTTATGAAGTCCTTAGGATGCAGGCTTCCCAAACATGAAGGACAAAAATTGAGGATTTAATGACTATCCAAATGCATCTGACAACTGTAGTTCCATCTTGAGCCTTCTGCCTACACCATCTCACATGACATTCATTTCCTCCTAAGGGCCCCCATGCAAGAGACTGGGGGCAGGGGTGATTAGGAAACCTCATGCATCTCCCCAATTCTACCAATTCCAAGTAAGATGATTAACTAGTGTGATATACAACTGCTTGTTGCTTGTGCTTACATTATTATATTGTGTTGTGTTGGATTTAATTGGGTTGGGTTTAATTAGATTGGATTGGTTTTAATTGGTTTGGATTGGATTGGCTTAGATTAGCTTGGATTGGATTAGGTTTGATTTGAGTTGGTCAGATTGGATTGGATTGGATTAGGTCAGGCTTGCCTGCATTGGATCTACTGATCTGGGACCCAGCAGAGCAGGATTCAATGCCTTCCTTGATGGCTTCTTTTCTATGAGTCAATGTCTATTTGCTTGCTGTTTTGCAGTGGCCAAGTTGGGGTGGCAAGAGCAGAGTAGGGCAACAAGTGCAAAAGCCAGGACCACATCTGGCCCTGCTGCTTCAGGGACACTCCAGGCTTTTCCCTCCCCCATCTGGCTTAGGTTACCCAGTAGGCAGCTACAGAAGGGGGTAGGGAAGAGAGCCAAGAGCAGGGAGTGGAGAGTAAGAAAGAGGTGCAGAGTGAAGGGTGGGCAGCTGAGGATGCAGGGCAGAGATTCCTGTAAGGAGAGCCTGACTCCTGGTAAAGGCTATGATCCATTTTCCCTGACGACCTGAGATAACCCAGTCAATGAAACTCAAGGCTGAGCAGCTGGTCCATAAGGCCACGGTGGAGGTAAGACACAGTCAGAACTTGCTCTGCACACAAGGGGGCCTGCACGTGGGTGGAGCAAGTGGCAGGGTGACCTCTAAACAGTCCTGGGGAGCCAGAGCCTTTCCTAGACAGGCAGGTATACCACTCCTTTCCTTTTGAGCACTGCACTTGGGCTTAACCTGGACGCCCCATCTGCTCATGAAAAGGGAAATTAAGGCAGAAAAGTCCAAAAGGTAGAGGCTCAAGCCAGGGTGTCATCAGTCTACTATCCACTATCTCTCCCCACCCCTGCAGAAGGAAGGTTTCCTCCACTCTTCCTGACATTTGTCTCTCCTGTGCTCTTGATCAGAAGATAGGAAGGAAGAAGGAAGAGCAAGCCTCTTCAGAGCTTCTGCTCCTCATCGTGTGCTTTGCTTTCCTCTTTTCTTCTTGCCCACACTAACCTCATCCGTACCCAAAGGCAGAAATCTAATGCATCTGAGCTTGGAACAACAGGTGATCGCGGACCTGGTCAGTGGGGTATGGATATGTGTGTGTGTGTGTGTGTGTGTGTGTGTGTGCGTGCGTGTGCGTGTGCGTGTGTGTCTGTGTTTGAATCTGCTCTTTAGTGTGGATGCTACATTGAATAGTGCTTCTCCTTCTACTGCCAGTAGGTGGCAGAGCTGTGACAGGCCAGTGACTCCAGTTCTTGAGGCACTCGGCCCTGTACCACCAGTCAGAACTGGTGCAGCTGTGGGACAGACGGAGGGAAGGCACATGCACACACACCCCAGTGTGGTCCAGGTGGAGGCTTTGGGCAGCACAACCTGGAGGACAACTGTTCCAGCCTCTTCTAAAACACTGTCCTTCCACTCTTTTCTATCCCTCTCTCTTCTGACTTTATCTGCCAATAGGAACATTTATCAATGTTTGCAAAACATCTGCACTATAGCTTTCAAATGTAGGCATTAAATCTGCCCGTGGAGACAGTGAAAATGCATTTTCTCTGGCCTCCTCCACTCCAATTCTCCATCGCAGACCTGAGTTGAGGCCAAGGAACTTGCATTTCATATAAAGTGACTGGTCATGCCCAAGAAGCTCCAAACTGAGAAATAGGAAAGCATGCTACCCGAGTGTCTGCAGGGCGTTCTCTGAGGCCTGTTCAGAGGCCCCATGCAATTTGTAGTTCCCTGTGCCTCGTTCCTCCTCATCAGCGTATCATTGCTGTCCCACACCACCCGGAAGATCACTGCTCAGCTTATGCCAAGTTCCCAGTATTCTGAGGTTACTGGGTTGAATTTGCATTGAGATCACATTTCCTGGAGCTGCCACCCTAACCTGCTTGCATGTCCCACCTTCCCAGCTACCTGCAACTGTCCACAGTCAAAGGACATGAGCCTACACCCATGACAAGCTTGGGGGACAGGGCATCTCACTCAAAAAGCAGCACAACATGAAATCCTCCCAAGGTGGTCGTGTGCTACTCATAAGCCAGTAATACTCCCAAAGCTGAAAGCCTGAGTATCAGGTAGCTAGGGCTCCCACAACATGGTCCTGAACTGGGTGGCTTAAGTCAACAGAATTTATTCTACTAGTGTTGGAAGTTAGTAGTCTGTGTCAACAGGGCCACACTTCTCTGAAGACCCCAGGGAAGAGTCTCTTGTTCTAGCTCCTGGCAACCCCTGGCAGTCCTTGGTGTTCCTTGGCTTGTGGCAGCATCCCTCCAATCTCTGCCTCCTCTTTCACATGGCACCTTCCCTGTGTCTTTGTCTAAATGTCCCCTTCATCTCCCTTATAAAGACACCCTACCCAGTGTGAATTCATTTGAACTTGATTTCATCTACAAGATTCTACTTTCGAGTCAGGTTCCATACATGGGCACGAGAAGTTTAGGGTTTACACATGTCTTTTAGAAAGATGTTATGCATGCCATAACATTTCGCAAACCAAAGAGGCTGCATTCACTTGTCACCTCCTGATGAGAAAGGAGAGCAGGGGTGAGACTGAGAGATATCCTTCCCTAAGTATGGAACGGCCCTTTGGATTGAATAAAGGTGCTTCTTACAATGGCCATGGGGTGAAAGCCACTGTGGCACAGCCCCTGGGACCTTCTGGATTAGAAGAAGTTGGGCAGCCCAGCTGCGAGCAGCCCTGTGCAGTGGGTCACACAGTGACTTCTCATCAGGAAGTATCTGGGAACTCGCTAGCAATGCCAGTTCTCTAGACCTGAGGGTCAGCGTGTGAAGAGGTGGAGCTATCGCTGTATTTAGCAAGCTCATTGGTGATCTTAATGCTTTCTAGAGATTGAGATGACTGCTGCAGGAGCAGAGGCCACAGGGATGTCCCAGGCAAGTGCCAGCTAGAAGATGTGTCACTTCCTACCAAAGTCTCCAGGTTCTGCATTTGATTCTTGACACACCCTTCCTTCCCCAGGTGCCCTTCCCTGTGTTTTTTCTTGAGCACTGGAGGACATCTTGCCCCCATGCCCTCCACTCCCTAGACTGCCCCAGAACTACCCTCCCTCTCATCTTCTCTCTTCACCTGGTTGCCCCCTCACAGGTGCCTGTGATGCCCTCGCCTCCCTCCAGCTTTTTGTTTTGACAAAGAGGCAAGCCTGACAGAGTTGGTTAAGTTAACTCTGATAACACACAAAACAAACTGTTATTTTTCTATCTGCCAAGCTGCTGAAGGCAAAGGATGTCAAAGCCAGGGTGTATGCAAACGTAAGAGCTACAGTTACCCTAGCGTGTCTGAGTTCTCGGCAGGCTTAAATAAAAGAAATCATGGTCCAATTCCCAGGGAGATGCCAGTGACAACCTCTCGGATGCTTACTGAGCCAGCCGTGACAGTCTCCGTACACATTCCCTGACCCAGGGAATGAGCAACTCGCAAGAACAGCGGCTGTGGCTCACCCTTGGCATCTGCTCTGCACATTGCTTGTCCCCAGGAAGGGCCTGTCCAAGCAGTGCAAAGCTGAGACATTGTTACTTGTGCATTTGCTGTGCTGGTGCACACAAGCAGATGGACCTGCAGGTGGGCAGATAGACAGGCAGGAGGCAGCCCTGGGGGACAGGTGCTGGAGTCTGGTAAGCATTCAAGTTAAGATTTTAAAGATATGTCAGTGGCTGGAGGCAGGGAGGGGCAGAGTACTCAAAAGGGAGCCAAGGTTCTTGTGTCAAGTTGGGTGCAGGGCTGTGTGCAGGAGGGCAGTTTCTAGGGACTGCCCTGCTTGAGCTCACAGAGGAAAGGGAGCCATGGGGGCAGGGAGAAGGAGGCAGAGGAAACCCCGGAACTCTACCCCTGGGAGTTGGTGGCCCACAATGGTGGAGGATCTGAGCTCTCAGTTTCTATGCTGTTTTATTCCAACCTCTGAGTTGGGCACAATCACAGTTGCATGATGGTGAGGAAGAATGCAATCAAAAGAAATTCAACAAGGAAAAGGGTTGCAAAAAGAACACTTGACAGGACTCTGGATGGCTCTGCAGGTCAGTGCATTGGTCTGAGCCATTATTAGCCTTTAGTGTGGAGACCAGACAAAGCTGGATTCTAGGATTTCATCCCTGCCTGATCTACCTCCATTCTCCTAGATGTTGCATCAGGGGCAAGGTGTGCGTGCATCACACAGCAAGAAGCTAGCACGGCTGAACGTCCTGAAGCACAGCTTCCAGTCAGTGAGCGGCTCCTGCGACACTGCAGCCTTTCAGGGCCGCTGCTTTGCCTCCTCGAGTCCCCAACAGTGCCTGTCCCTGGCAGACCTGGGTCATTCCTCCACTACCACACTCTGCTTAGTGGAAACATCCGTCCGTCCGCTCTTCACCAGTACCTCATGGACCATAGACACTTTTAAACTATTATGACTTGTTTCACTTTGGGGGTTAAAAGATCATTGAGCTACTCTGAAACAAGCAGAGCTGCTCGGGAAAAGCAGGACATCATGAACTCATAGATATTTCTGTTTGGAAGGCCAGCTTCCTATAACCGAGAGACGGGTCTGTTCAGACTGCACAACACAATTGATCCCTTACTGCTCTGGGATCCCCCCAGACAGCGTAAACCAGATAGTCTGTAGGATCCGAAATGCAAGGTCAGGGAGGGGCCTATTTATATTGGTGGACCCTCCTCTGGCACTGATGAAATACACTAGTATCATAATGGGAAATCATGGAGGGAAGAGATGCATAGAAGAACAGACTCATAACTCAGCTGGCCATTGAGCTGTGTTTCCCAGGAGCTAACCTCATCCACTCTCACTGGCTGTAAATCACCCTCACACATGCCCTGCTGGGAGCCAGTGCATGATTCATGGAACCCAATGGATGGATGTCCATGGGGGAGTGTCCAGGTACACACACAAAGCTCAGGCAGGAGAAGGCCCTAGGGTTTGGGGACCAAGGCCACTGCAATGTTGCTTAGTATACCTGGTTTGCCTTGGGTGTGCTCCCAAGACTGTGTGAGTCCCTACTCCAACTATTGGCTTCTCATGCTCCTACCAACTTGGTCAAGTTGCCCAGTGCCACAGACTGAGATACTTAGTCCAGCAAGAGACAGCATGACAGTATCTCCCTACTCAGGGGCCTGCCTTTCCCAAACAACTTCTCTTTTTTTCTTTGTCCTTATGTTCCCTTCTCTTTAATTGCCCAGATCCTAGACTAGGGATTCATCCAAATTTATCTATGCTTGGTGGGATAGAAGAGTTGGTAGTAGGAGTAGCTACTTTTTACTTAGTAATTCACACAACATAAAGCTACGGGCAGGCTGATGAGCACCAATAATGACCATGGTACGAGATGGTCCTCTATGTCTTAGTTTCATAAACTGGACTGCGCAGACATTCTCTCCTCTGACTCTTCGAATGGCCTGAGAGTTTAGGCATTATCTCCTCAAGGCCCAGAGGAACAAAAAGAACAAATCTTTCAATAGCAAACCTCCGACCCAAGGGCCAGACCTGTAACCACCTGAAACTTCTCAGGACCACTGAAGGCCAACTCTTCTGCTGAGTTCCCATGCTATACAAGGGCTCTGCTAGCTGGAGTATCATTGTCCCAGCTACCCTCTGGTGGGACCTTCCTGAGCCATGGGGGAGTGTGCCCATGCTTGGCCACCAGAGATGTACCATCCATAGACTGTGATCATTCTTCCAGATTTTGAAAAAGATCTGAACCCAAGACTGAGAAATCTGTGATACCATCTGTCAATCTCTCATGTTGGGAAGACACAGGGGTTTCTATTATTATTATTATTATTATTATTATTATTATTATTATTATTATTATTACTATCATCATCATCTTTCAATATATCTGTGGCTGTAGGACACACACTCCAACTCCTTGGAGGAGTGCTTTAGATGGCCATGGCACCCCCAAGCATACCATATGTGATTCTGTATAAGGTACAAACTAATGCAGATGTGAATAAACCAAACATCTGCCTCAGGCCTGGGATAGTGCTGGAGCTGTGCTGAGCCACACGGAGCTAACCAGACAGGCAAACAATGTGGAACGAGGGCCCTGGAGAGATCTATAATATTTCTAAACATGAATTTCTCTCTAGAAAGTGAGTGGAGAATCACAGACAAGGACACAGACTAGCAAGATGCCAAGCAAGATGCTAAGATTCTTCCAAGGGCAAGCAGCAGCACATGGATGGAGCGGGACGAGGAGGAGATAAGCAGGAGGAGGAGAACCCAGAGGGGGCGAAGGGGGCTGAGAGAGACGGGGTTGGAACCCTCAGGTCCAACACCCCTATGAAAATGTTCCTAGCTGATCTTCATTTCTTGGTGATGATCACTTCCACTTTTGTTTACTCTATTTTCATTACATCCTGTAATCACTGTTTTACTTCATTTCCCCTCAGTGATAGATTGTGATAAGTCAAGTTGGTTGTTAATAATGCCACAATTTACCTAACAAATTTTGAGCTTGTAGTACAGCTTCATTAATATGTTTAATTTATTGTTACAATTCCTTCAGGTTAATGGTTTGAGAGTATGCTGGAGTTTAATCTGAGCAGTTATTATAAAGTGCTTGTTTCTCGTTAAAATGTAAAACCAAGATATCCAAAATTTACTTAGGATAAACTGGCCAGAATAAATCTCCCTCTTCTTTGCATTGGGAAAGGAATGAGATTTGGCTATTAAAAATGCTGCAAATTGGAGAGCCCTTCAGATAAGTTGAAAGTCATTTTGTAAGATAAATGGCCTTTGCTCAGGGTGGGGAGGCATGCCCAAAGCCAGTTTAGTCTAGAAGGATTCTCCAGGTGCTAAAGGGTGGTAGGGATATGGGACTGAGGTTTAGAACTGAAATTTGCTATAACAATAGCATCTAAGATTCCTGGAAAAAGATCTGAATGCCAAGTGACAGGGAACAGAATCTACTGGATGAGTCTTTCTATGTTTCTCAGAAGATGAAAATGAACACACCACCGACAGTGCACAAAACAGACACCAGCCTCCATTTCTTTACTTGGAACTCTGCCAGGGTCCCCTGACTGGCAGATTGCCAAAAACATTTTGTGAAGAAAATCGGACACCTACCCCACCTGCCTTCACCTCCAGGGCTCTCAAACTGGCCCATCTCCATCTGAGAGCTGAAGAAAGCAAAGGTCAGCCTGGTTCTGGCTTAACCACCAACTGCACCGCAAGGCCTCTAGGGTGTGTAGAGCTCCCCCTGGACTGGAGGTGTGCATAAGCATGTTCAGAACTTCCAAGAAGTTTCCAGATGTCTGGTCAGTGGGTTTCTTAGTAACTGAAAGAGAACATGGAGTTCTTGCTATTTAATAACCTGGTGGCTCCTGTGGATGTGCTTCTGGCTCCCAAGGCAAGGTCAGGAAGACAAGTGTTATTGGCTGAACGGTATCCCCCAGGTTGATAAGGAGCCCTAACTGCAGTGCTTGTGAGCACGACTATCAGGAAGTAGGATCTTTGCAGGTATAATCAAGAAAGATGAGGCTGTTACAGTGGAATATAACCCAGTGTTAATGGCCTCCTTCTATGAAGAGGAAAACACCTTTGGAGAATGGAGGTGAACAGTGGGATGCAGTACCAACCCAGAGTGTCAGGGACAGCTGGTGTACCCAGAAGTCATGGAAGGCCAAGGAAACCTTACACTGCACCTAAAGTTGGGTTTTTCACATTTCTAGACCCTAGAACTCTAAGACAAAGAATAAAGTTTTAATGTTTCAAGCCACCCAGTTCAGGGTCCCTTGTCCTAGCACGTACAGTTTCCTAGGAAACAATTACATTTAAGCCCTGCGGGTTCTGCTTGGAGGTTATACACAGTCATGGAAGGGGGAGGAGCAGACATAGGTCATGGGGAACCCCCAGTCTGTGCCAGTGCATGCCCCAGAAACTGTCTTTGAGGACCAGCAGCCCTTTCCTGCCTCCCCTGCCCATTTCTCTTTTCTTCTACAGACCTTGAAGTTAAACACCTTTAGTCAGTTTATTTTTTGAGACAGGATCTCATTTTATAGCCATGGAGCCTCAAACTCACAGCAGTCCTCCTGCCTCAGCCTCTCAAGAGCTGGCATTAAAGGTGGGTGCACCACGCTTGATCATGAAATGCCTTTAGAGTGGTGAATTTTCTGTGTCAACTTGACTGGGTCACAGGTGCCTGACAATCGTTTGCAGTTATTCTGGGTGTCTGCAGGGGTGCTTCTGTATGGATCAGCATAAGCATGAGGAACACAGAGGTGGGGGAGGGCAATCGTCCAGCTCACTGCAGCCTGAACAGAGCAAAGAGGAGAGGAAGGGAGCAATCCTCCTCTGTCTGTTTGTAAACAGGAACACTGGTCACCTCCTGTCTTCATGCCTGGACTCAGACTAAAACTTTTTTGGTTCCCCAGCTTGCCAGGACAGATTTAGAGCCTCCATAAACCACAGGATGATTTTTATAATAAATGTATGCCTGTATGCATTGTATACATGCATGTGTAATTATATATGCTGTAATATATATATATATATATATATATATATATATATATATAATTTGGATAGATGCTTTGGTTTCTCTGGAGTACACAGACTAATACACCTTGGACTCAGATGCCAATGGTCCTCATGTGCCCTGGCTGTGTGACAAGGCTGCCCTCTTGTTCACATCCTCTACCTAGTCCCCTCCCAGCTGCACCTTCAAGCCCATCCTCTGCCTCAGGACCACTGTGGCCCTGGAAGCATTCCAGAGCATCATGTGACTGCTCTCACACCTGGCAGGTCTGTTTCTCAAGCATCACCTCTCTTCAGAGAGGCCTTCCCTGGCGCTTCCAACTCTGCTGGCTCCCACTTCTTTAACGCATCTCTGCTCCTTTGTCTGGCTTGATTTTTCTTTATAATGCAACCTGAAATTGCAACTAGTTATTTATTGCCAGTTTCCTGCCTGAGAATGTAGCTCCCTGGAGGCAAGAATCCTGTTGTTGCTGTTCTCCAGTGTCTGTGCCCAGTGCTGGGACAGAGGCCTCCATGGAGTTGCGTGGCAGGAGGGGGGTGAGAAAGTCCAGGTTCTAAATCCACCATCAAAGATGGCCCCTGAGGTCTACCTCTAGCATCCCATAGTTTGACACTTTTGGGGAAAGCTATAGTTTAAAAACAAGATTGTTAAACTAATTGTTAAATTATATATATATATATATATATATATATATATATATATATATATATATATATATATGTAGGTATTATATATCTGTGTGTGTATAGATATATTAAACTCTTAGCTGGAGGCACAAGGAAGTCACAATCAGGCATTAGGGCATTAGCAAATCCTCTTAACTTCTCGTTCTGAGCCCTACGCCCAAATCTTCTGACACTGTAAATTCTTCTAGAATGAGATCCTATGACCTTGCTTGCATGGGAAATTCGACCCTCTCTGAATGTATTTCAGCAGTCTCCTGCACAGCACTGCACTTACGAGGTATGACACTCATGCACCTGTACAGGGGCTGCCCACTCTGGATAGGTATCTGGACACGTGTATGAACACAGCACTCTGAAAAAGGTAAGACCTAATTCTGTGTTGTTTGCTTTCAATTTATACTGAATTTAAAGCACATATATTGCTATATATGTCCACAATTCCAGTAAAAGGGGACCAGAGTATGTAGCCCTTTTCATTCTGTGTGAAGGGACACGAAGCCAGTCCCTGACAGCTGACAGATTCCGGCAACCCTTCTGCCTACCAGCTTGCTCACCCGCCTCTGCTGGAGGAGTGAATCTTAGCCCTTCCGATTGGGCTCAGACAGTGTGGAGACACCTGGCCGTGAGGGGAATCCAAGTGGGCTCTCCTATCACCTGGAAGGAAAGCAGAGTGGGAGCAGGGGGCACAAGGAAGACTTTCAGCGCCCATGGAAGGGATGGGGTGGCACCGGGACAGAGAGGCGCCTTTGAATTGTCTTCCCACTTTGGGGCTTGGCAGCATATTTTCCTTTAGGCTCTGACCCTGCTAATGGGAACTGAGCTTTACTTCCACATTTCCACGTTAAGTGAAGGGGTCATGGGGTCGGGCAGGCACTGGCTTCTCTTCCTCCTGACAGATCCATAATTAGAAGGAGACAGAGCATTCAAAGAGGAGTGTTTAGCTCCAGGCACAGCCTTGTCAGCCTGTCAAGCAGGAGCCTGTTCTCCACAAGCTATTTTGAGCCACCTTCTCAGCTGCATTTCTGATCCTTTAGGCCCATGTCACCCTCCCTCCACCCTGCGGTCGCCCACCCCTCTGTAGCTCCACCATAACATCAGGAAGGCGACTTAGTTTTGGGGGAGAGCTGCACAAAGGGAGCCTTCTGTAGGAGATGCCCGAGGGCAGCAGATGGGGCGCTCCCTGGCATGTTTCTCACCTCTTAGCTCAGGACCAGCAGCCATGGGGCTTGGCTCCGGGAGAAATTACAGCCAGATGTAACAGATTTCTGGCCTTAGAGAAAATAAGTATAAAACTTTCTTAAAGAAGATGTTACAAGAACAAGCTGGAATGAAGAGCAGAAAGGGTATGTTCGCTGCCCAGGAACTTCCTTACAAAATTCCCAGGGACTTAAGGACACTATGTAGCATCCACAAAGACTGAGACACTATCTGGGCATCTTCAGTGTCACACCACCTGAAAAAATGCCTTAGAAAAGCAGAGCTGCCTCCTCTGCCCCAGGAAGAAGTTTCAGCCAGGCTCTGGGAATGGATTGCATGCACCTTCCATGCACTACTCTCCACGGTCCCACCATATCACAGCCCTCGCTTGGCCTGGCCTCCACAACTTCCTCTGCCTGCGCTGTACAAATATTCTCTAAGGAAACATCTCCCTTTCTTGACGCTGGCACACTCAGAGTGGCTGGGGAAAAGAGAGCCCAGGGTCTGAGTTGGGTGGGGCTGAGCTGCCAGTGAAGGAATCAGCTCTGGGGGTGGCCCACCAAGACTGAGCAGTGGTGACAGAAAGTAAGTACTGGTTTCCTGCTGCAGGATATGCCACTGTGAATCAGCTCAAGTGGACAACTAGTGGACACTCTAATGGTGGGATAAAGATGGCCCTTCCCCCTGGAGTTGGGACTGGTGACACCTGCTGTAGGAGGGGTGGGCTAGCTGCCACTTTCTGTGGGATGACCCTTCTCCAGTGCTTCTGCATCCTGTCAAGTGCGAGGGGCATTTGGTGACCCTAAGCAACAGCTTGGCAGCATGGTGGGCAGTGTGCAGAGGAAGTGGGAAGTGTTTCTCCCTGGGGCTCAGATCCCTCCCTGGCTCAGGGAAAGGCTGGAGAGAGAGGCTCATATTCCTTCCTGAGTCACTAACTGTTGATGAAATGGATACTTCAGCCAGGTCCCAGGAATCATGCTGGACCACCAACCCCACAGTTACCAGCTACTATTGCAAGTGGATGCAGATGGCAAGAACCATTGAGGATTATCCAAATCACTGATTTTGGCTGATTACTAAGGGCACGAGGCACTGGTGGTCACTCTGCAAGGACTTTTTAGGCCCTACTCATGGCAGCTCTCCAAGGGTGAGGCCACTGGGGATGGGCAGTGCTGTGTGCTCTCAAGGCAACCAGCATCTAAAGTTGCCACCTCGGCCTCAGACCAACAGGTTCCCATGTCCTAGGGAAACACAGTTTGGTTTCTTTGGGGTGGTGATTCTCAAGGTGTGGTCCTGGGGTGGCTGGCATCAGCATCTCTTGTATTCACAGTGCCAATCCTGAGACCCCCACATGACTCTCTGGCTGCAGTCATACTGAGGCACAGCCTAGTGCAAGCCCTCCAGATGCACTGTTGTACACTGTGTGCATAAGTCTGGAGCCTCTCCTTATAGATCTTCTTTCTGCCTGCTTATATAGTAAATGACTAGGCGAAGCCCAAATGCTCCTTATTACAGGAGAAGCTGTTTCTTTATCCAGCTCCAATTCAAGCTTCTCAGGCTCCCTTAATGGTTTTCTGGAGTCCACATCTGATCTTCAGGAATACCATCATCATCAGCCCCCTCCCAACCTTGACTCTGACTTCTGCTAAGTGTGCTCGTATCAGTGTGCGTGTGGTAAGCCTTTCTGTGTCCATCCCTGAGGACTCTGTCCAGAGGTGCTCAGCCCCACATGCGCCTGGCTCCCTGTTGCTGGCTCCTTGCCCCAGGGGTGCAGTGATTGTCACATGCTGCCTGCACAGAAAGCAGAGAGAATTGATTAAGCACAAGCCTTAATTGTGGTGGCATTGCCTGAGAGCAGGGAGCCAATTCCAGCTGCTTTCCTTGTTTGCATGACAGGGCCTTCAGCTTCATTAGATTGTTTTTAATTACCACAATACTAAGAATTTGCAAGACTTTGGACCAGCCTTTCCTAAGGCCTGAAGGGCACAGAGACAGAAACCGGCTGACTTCTGATCTTTGTATGCCCCGAAACTGCTGATTCTGATGGAGCAGAGGAGCCTCACCCAGAAACCACAGTGCCCAAATTTTCATCCTGCTGTACATGAATTTTTGCCTGGTGACCTTGACCCAATCTTTTTGAATCCTGTGATGATGATTTTCTGCTTACAAAATAGGGAGGATTCCGTTACTCAAGCAACAGGTGCTTGGAGATTTGTGTAAGCTGGATACTGTGCTGGGCATTGGGGAAAACATGCCATGAGACCCGACACTACGGGTGCCTTGCACTGTATGTTGGGTGCCACTGCTGAAATCTAAGAAGTGTGGTGGGCAGGAAAGGAGGTAGGAAAAGGGGCCACAGGGCGGATCTCCATGAGCAGATTCTTAAGGACTAAGTGGGCATTCTGCAAATGAGGGAGAGAGGGAAAGCCCTGGAGATGACAAAGGTGGCAGGGAAGTGTTTAGAGTGGCTGCAGCCCAAGACCATGGGACATTCTGGAAGAGAGTGCTGGCAGGGAGAGTCCTCGGCCAGTGCAGACCACTTCCCTTCAGGGGCCTTAGGGTCCTGGCAATGACTTAATACATTAGCTCCCAGGGGCAGAATAGGCATCTGCATGAAGCTTTCTAGTTTTTCCAGTGATGTTCACTGAGAATGAGTAAAATCTGGTCACCAGTGAATGATTCAGAGGGGACAGGAATGGAGGAAGGACTGAAAAGGCCCTCAGTCTCTCAAAAAAAAAAAAACAAAAACAAAAACAAAAACCGTCTTCTGCCCTGCAGGAGTCCTCAGGGCTTCCTTATGCACATTCTGAAACATGAAAACAGAAGTTGGCTAAGCCAGGGGATTCCACTCTGATCCTTCCCAGTTCTGAACTGTGCCTGGGTTTGGTCATGAGGAGAATAAACTCTTGTGGGTGGCAGCCTCCAAGTTGACCAGGGGATTTGATCTGGCTTATGAGCTGATTGGGATCAAAAGGAAGGAGATGTATGAGATCCCAGAAACGCCTCCAGCCAGGCAGCCACCTTCACAATGTAACCCCGTGTCCCAAAGGTCCCGACTCACCACCATCCTGCCAGCCCAGGATGCCTGTCATGGAGGGTTGTAGGTGATGCTTAAGAGCATAATAACTGCTTTTAAATAAAAGGAGGGTCAAAGAATAGTCTCAGTGAACGAAGTTATTCCTTTTACTGCAACCCACTAGTTACCTGTGACTACTGGCAAGCTGGATCTCAGGAGCTGCTGGTCCTTTCCCCATGTTCAAGGCCCTTCTCATGCCAAGACAGAGTGAGTGAAGCCTGGGCAGGATGGAATGGTAGGAAGGGAGAAACAATCCTAGCAGTGGGAGCAGCTTGTTGGCCATGCTAATGAGAAGCTTTGTTCTGGATCACCTAACTGTAAAATAACAGCAGGAACTAATACAACAGCAAATTAACAGCACAGATGAGCAATCGGGAGGAAGAGATACATTCCTAACGGGCTCAGCTGAGAGCAGAAAGATGGATAACAGGGGATTCTGCACCACGTCAACAGGGCCTGGCAGAGGAGCTGCCACACCTCTGAACAGCCCTTTGCCAAGGTCAGAGCTCTGGACTCAGCCCATGGCTATCGGTCCTACACCTGTGCCTCCCTGAAAGGAGCAGCACTCGCCACTCTGCTGCTCAGGACACTGGGCCACCCCAGTCTGAGCCCAGCACTTGCCACTCCTAGCTGAGGTGAGCACATTTTTCTCAATTGCCTTCCCCGAGGTCCTGTGGCTATGGAGAGTTGTCATGAGCAATTTTCTATTAGGGCCAAGCTAACTGCTTACTCAGCCATTAAATCTAATAATAACCTCAAGTTTATAGTGTTTCTCTCATACTAATCATGTGTGGCTATTGCTCTCAGGCCCTCCTTCCCTGCTTCCCTCCAGGATCCCCAAATCCCAGCACTCATATCTCACCTGCCTCTATGCCCTACTTGGAGGGGGTGGTGGGCAGAAGCAGCTGTGCCACGTGGACTGCTGGAGGGATTCTTGCTGGAGGTGGGGACTGCTGGCCTCTTCTCCTTAAAAAACAGGAGGAGCAGCAGGCAGGGCACAGCAGTAGCTAGTGACGCTCAAGGACCTGTGAGGAGGAGGGAAGAGCAGCGAGTGTTGAGATACACTGCAGCTCCTGCACTGCCTCAGCTTCTGAGTGGCCTTGGGCAGTCTCCAAGCTTCTGGGGGAGGGCGCGCACTACAAAATCTGGGCCTCTGATGCATGAGGTCTAAAGTCCCTTCGACATTTGCATTTATGCACAGTAAGAATCCATTGTAAATTAAGTGAGCATTCCAGAACCTTCTGGAACCCCTGACCTTTCCCTCTGCCTTCATGCATCTACAGGGGGACTAGGAAGAGCCCCTGTGTCCATTTTAAGGGTACAAAGAATGTGACAGCTCTTTTGCATAGAATGACTGGGATATTTGGGCCATAGGAAGGACGTATCTGTCATTCAGTTCGAGTGTTTTGTGCTGCACTGCAGGAGCTCCACCATGCTCCTGTTACCCCCCCCCCCCCGGTCTGCCCCTTCTCCTCCCCATGTCCTTCTTTGACCACAGGTCTCTCCATCCCACCCTTGCTCAGCATGAGCCAGGCGTGTTCAAGGTGGGGAGGCAACCCGAGAAAGGGTGCTCCTGCCAGCACACAGCCGGCTTTGTAGCACACCGAGAAGGGAGTCATCTGCAGGGAAAAGCTTGTTGATGTCTCATATGAGGAGCTTGACGCCCAAATTCCTCACCAGGAGGATGTGATCAAGGGTGATTCCATGAAGGGAGGTGGGGTTGCTAAAATGCGGAAGAGAAATGCAGCTATTTTTTTACTCAGGTCAAAATAGCAGGAGAACTTGCCAGGATGGGGAGAGTTCCTGAAACCAGGCTGCACTGGTCATCTGACATTCCCTCTTCCTGTTGTCTTTTCATCCTGGTGGTTCAGTGGTGTGGGGAGCTGTAAGAGCAGTCCAAGTGGAAGGGGCTAGGTGTAGCAGCCTCTAGCTCGTGTCTCAGCCTTACAGTGGAAATACATCAGAAGCCAATAGGTGCATGCGTACAGATGACTGAATCTGAAGCTCTGCCTACATGTGACATGCATCCTGATATCCCCTCTTTCACTTTATTTTTTTCTCTTTCTCTCTATAAAATGTGGTTATGACCCACTAAACTGCTTCCGTGACAGATTGATGGGTCTCATGCCACAACTTAAAAGACATCAGATTAGACAACCTCAAAAGGACAGTCTGAGTTTGTACTGTTATGGCTGGGGGCCTCAAAAGGCAGCTATCTGCTTTTCTCTGCCAAGTGAGGCCCCAGAATAGCCTCCCCTAGGCATAGCTGCTAGAGGACTCATCAGAAGTCTCCAGAGCCGCGCTTGACCTGCATGGCTGCCAACGTGAGCCCATGCGTGCCATGGCAGTGGGTTGAACCCAGGTCTCAGGCACCCTGCCCCTGCACCCAGCCCCATGCCATAGCCGCCCCTGGATCCTCAGCAAGGAGGATGAGAAGGAGAGCAGGGAAGCTGGAAGGCGGGGCCGAGCACCAAGCACTGCAGGAGTGACCTAGGCCAGGGTGAGCGCAGGGGGAAGCCACACAGGAGTGGCTCAGGGCTGAGCCCTCATCCCCCCTTCCCACTTCTGCTTGCTCACAGCCCCCTGGAAGAGCAGGAGCCAGGAGCGGGGAGCAAGAGCATGCTGCCTAATTGTGTTTGGACCTCAGCTGCCCGCAGGCCAGCAACCAGGAGGGGTCTTTAAGGAAGAGTCTGAGCTTGGAGGGCTTGTCTCCCTGAGGATGGGGCTGCCAAAACTGAGTCAAGGCCCGGCCTGGGGGTGCCCAGGAGAAAGTCCTGAGGAAGCAGCGTGTTTCAGTGAAAAGAATCCGTACTGTGCCCCACTTTGTGGGGTCCCATGGGGGGCAGACACAGTTCAGGGCTTTTTATGTTCATTAAGTGCATTTAATTATGATGATTTTATAACATCTGCAGCTTATTTTTTATATTAGAAATCATTTCTTCAATAGAATTCTTGTAGTCTACTGTACAATACTGATGCAGCACAGAGGGAAAAGTAGTCATAACAGGGTTTTTTGGTTATATTTTGCTTTTTGTTTTTTAATTTCATTTTTTACAAAGAGAACAGTCTCGTGATTAGATTCCAAATAAGTACTTTATGACATTTTCTTTTTTTTTTTTTTGCTTTAAACAATTTATTTAACTGAAATGGACTTCTATTTGTTTCTGAAGTGACTTCCTTTAATTTGATACATCTTTTCCCCAGGATGATTTACAGGATATTCAAGCCAATATAAATATCTTATAAATATTTGATTATTTGGGTATAACCTGCACAATACCTCAGCAATCTTTGAGCAAGAAAAAC
>PVKA01030622.1:0-27143 GCA_004027165.1 Ctenomys sociabilis | reverse complement strand
AAACATAGATCTGACTAAAGGCCCCAACACTAGCCATGCTGTGACCTCAACATTAGACCATCTTAAAATTTCTTCTGTGAGATGATTAGTCTGTAACCCTTAATCTCAGCCTTTGGTGAAGTCTCTGAACATAAGCAAAACACAGACAAACTCTCTGCCAAAGAATAACACACATCATCTTGATCCAATGGCCAGGGAAGTCCTTCATAGCAACATCATCCTGAGCCTGTTTTTACTGGTCTATTTCTATCAGTGGTCTGGTCTTCTGTGCTCTGGTCAGTACTTTCCATCAAGGACAGTTTAAGGTCTGCTTTATTTTTATAGCCAACATTTCCAAACATTTTCTAACTCTTCCCCTTCATACAAGCTTCTGAAGTACACAGTGAATCAAGTCAATTCAATGACTCAACTTCTCTGATACCAAATGTTGTCTATGTTACTTTCCTAGTTGCTAAGAAAAAAACACTCATCTTCAGAATTAAGGCAGGAAAAGTTCCTTTAGCTGACAGTGTATAGAGATTAGAGTGCATGCTTGGCTAGCACCAAACCTGAGTGACATGGCAGACAGGTTTGGGGAAAAACACTCCATGGCAGGTGGAGGAAGCAAAGCAAGCGAACAAGTGGCTTTAGCATTGTCTTTCTGCAATTTTCATATTCTATTTAGCATACCAGAGAGGTGCCAAACCAATCAGTGAGCTGCTTTAATGGTCATTCACCTTTAATCCGAGCACCCTTAATTCTAGCACTATACCATGAATCAGTCATACACCCTAGAAGCAACTATCTTTGGAAAAGCTTCATCTATGACAACACAAGGTTTTAGGGGAATATCTAAACACAAGTCATAACACTGGGTGAAAGCTGAAGAATGTTACCATCCATTTTGTTGTTGTAATGATTCTCCCAAAGTACTTGCTGAAAAAAAACTGGACAATGCTCTGAAATAAGTCACAATTTGTCACCATATTCTACATGCCTCATCAAAAGTTGTGCAAACTTTGGAACACGGGAAACTGGAAAGGCATAAGAAGATGATGTCAGCTCATTACATTGGTCTTCTTTATGAATGTTATAGAAAAAGTTGACAGTCTCTATCCATGAATTTTCAGGTAAAGGGAGATTTCAATATTCCTACATGCCTATGCTGGTCTCTATAAATTAGCTTTATGCATATATTGGCTAAACGCCTTTACTCATCTGAATGAGAAGTACTGTATTAAGGGTTTTCAGATAATTTCTTATGGATTATGATATCCTTGCTTTTCCAAATTTATGAAAGCACGCTTCACACTGTGAGAGTGAGAAAAGGAGGTCTTTAAGGCCTTTGAAAACATAAAGACAATTTTGATTTAATTTCTTCAAATTTCAGATCTAGAGACAAGTACATAAAGCAGGATGTAGTTTTCAAAGTATGACTGAGAGAAAACCACAAAATTTTTGAAGATCTGATAAGTACAATGAGGTGCTTGCTGAGAGAGCTTGCTGCAGCCTGACCTGGGTCCTCCGCCTCTGAGTGTGCAGCAGGAGCTTCCTAGGGGAGAATTCTGAAAACAATGTGAAATGAGAAGAACAATGGAAAGATCAAATATTCCAGCATCAAAGTTAAAATTTGAAACTGTCTAGCAAAGAAGTACCTAGGTAATAATGGGCAGGTTCTATGACTCTGTTGATATATTTTCTTTACATTTTGATTTGGATAGAATCTCATGGTTTGTCTTTGTTTCCTAATTCCATTCAGCATGTTTTAAGGGGGAAATATTCCAAATTTTACCAATGGTTTACACATGCACTTGGATAATAACTTGTTTGTGATTCGTGAAAGCTTATAATTTTTAATTTAATTAATATTTATTTCATTACAATGTGAAAGTAAAATTAATGATCATTCTCACAAATGTGTCAAACTTATCACAAGTATTTCTGATTTCTAAATACATTTTTGAGTTTTATTTGTTTTTGAGTTCATTTTAGCAGAAAAGCTAAATTATTTTAACAGAAAAGCTAAAATAAACTTCCTTTATTTTAGGAATAAACTCTTCAAATAAACCATTTTCCACTTTGATCCTTCTCATTCACATTAGCTATGTGATATATTTTAAATTTAAGCTTTCATGTCCAAATACTTTCTGTCATTGGAATTCATCAGATCTAGTGTATTTATATTTGAAGTCATAGCATGAACCTACTTAAATGTATAAAATAATAGTTTAACATATGAAAGATGTTAAACGAGGCAATACTTCCAAAGATGATCTTTTCTTTCTGTCTTTTTTCTGTCTTCTTTCTTTCTTTCTTTTTCTTTCTTTCTTCCCTTCTCTTTCTTTTCAGGGCAGAGGAGAGCCCCACCCATGCTAAGCAAATGCTCTACTACTGAGCTACATCTACCAATCCACTGAGCTAAGTTCTACAACATAAGAGCATGCACACTAGAACCCTTTGCTCTATCTTCAAATTTTAACAGAAATCAAAAGAATATCTTATCCTCAGTGCACAGGCATATTTTTTTAAACTCTGAGAAAAAAGAGTAAATCAGGAATTTTTTACTAATGCATGATCTGCCTTTATTATTTCTCTATGATATTTCCTAGCAACAATAAAAGCTATTTTTTTTTCTTTCTAGTCTTTTTTGGTAAGGATATAAAATCTTATTTCTGAAGGCTTATTTATTATCATTGTAAACATTTTCAGTAATATTTGGTCATACTTTTCACCAAATTTTCTTTTTCTTTTTTCTTCTTTTGTGTGTTGGTACAGGGTTTCAATACACAGCTTGTACCCCTAGTGATTCTCCTGCTTGCAGCTCCTCAGCGTGGAGTTACAGGCAGGCACCACATGCCCCATTTTGAAATGTTGTAGGAAAATGGATTAAGAAGAATGTACAACAATTTAAATTTAAAATAAATATTATTGATACATTCTACAGTAAAATATTCCTTTTCAAATATAATTTATACAATTGAATGCCTTTCCTTTTTTGGATGATGGCTGATATTAAATTGTTGGGCCAACGTTCTAGAATGTATTCAGGCTTTTCTAGGTTTTAACAGCTTTTTCTAGCCCAGGGTGCTATGCACGAATGCACAAGCATTAACAAAGAGTGATCAGTTACATCGTCTATTTTCATCTGAGTTGACATTTCCATTTCTTTTATTTACACTGCAGGATAAGCATGCTGACGCACAGTAGTGTGTTTAATTCTATTTCGTCAGGTCTCACTGAAAGCACAAACTCTAATTTGAAATCTTCTTGCAAGAGTGTAAGTTTCCCTAAATCTAAAGAGAAAGAAAATGTTAATGTCTGTGCATGCGGTTGACCATTTGCATGAAGAGGGAGTCGGTGTAATGGATGAGACCCAAGACTCATGCAGCCAGATCCGGGCTCTGGATTCAGCGACTGACGAGCCTCACTCTCGCTGTGATGCAGGGTGCACTGACCATCCTTGGAAGTAGTGCAGAGAAGAGAAAGAGGTGCTCTCTCTGCTGTAGTGTTAAGCACAATGATAACGTCTTTCCCAGTAACCAGAGCCCCAATAATCAGCCAAACTGCTCTTTTGAAAGTATTTCAATAAGAAGAAAGACTTGTACTAATAGTATTTGGACAGGATATTACGTCTGCATCTTGTGCTAAGAATGACTACTACAAAGACAACAACACACAATGAATTAATTGTTGTAACTCGCCTACCAACCTGTTTTGAAGCTGTCTCGTTGCAATTTTTTTCTCAATAAAATTAACTTTAAAAAGTATTAACCTGATTACTAGGAAGAAGTGAAACACTTGCAGTGTGTCCCAAGGGTGAGACCCCATCTAGGGCCCTGTTTCCTGGCTGGCTTCTCAGATGCCATGAAATAAAGGAACTCTGCTGCTCTGCCTTTGAGCCAGCCATGGACAGATTTTCCATACTGACATTCAGAGAGTTAATGAAACAATGGAAGTAAGATGATTTTTTCCTGCCATACATGGAACTTTGATAATATTAACATTATTTCAGTAATTTATTACACTAAAATTTTCCCTTCCTTTCTTTTTTCCTCCCTCCATCCCTCCCTCTCTCCTCTCTCCTTTCTGCTCTCCCTCCCTTTCCCTCCCTTTCCCGCCCTTCCTCCCTCCCTTCCTTCCTTCCTTCCTTCCTTCCTTCCTTCCTTCCTTCCTTCCTTCCTTCCTTCCTTCATCAATAGTGTAGACTTAATTCAAGGCTTTACCTGGAGTGAAATCCCCTTCTTCTGCTTTCAAATTTGAGACAGGGACTTTCCAAATCACTCAATTACCCAGCCTGTACTCAAACTTGCAGTCCACTTGCGTCAGCTCTCTAGAGTGCTGGGATTATCAGCAAACAGCACCACATGTGCTTTACCTTAGACATTTCATGTTGAATATACTTGGCAGGTGACATGGAAAAGCTCCATGTATCAATTTCTACAGTAATTGTATTTATTTTGTATTCACATATATTAATACTGATTAAAAAGGATAATTGATTTGCTGTAGGTTTTGCTTTTGCCTTCACTTAAACTATCATTTAACAGAAGAAAGAACTTCATGTCCATGTAGATCAATCTATGTGACTGCTGGTAGAAATAAGCCTACCGCCTTATTTTATATTAAGTAGCCAAATTATGTAAGTATTACATATAGATGATTGGAATTTTGGAGATAATTACTACACTTTAAACTAAAGCCATATAGGTGAAATTGCATTCCAGTTTCCCCTTGTTACATATGAGGCTGATTTCAGCTTCAGCCGTGAGTTTGTTTTGGCTGAGGCAAATATCCTTCTGGGGTCCACTAAATAGATTTTCTACTGTGTTAATGTATCAGTTAACCTTCAAAATGGGGATAGTTTATTTCCTTCTCAGGAAATAAATCAGCCCCTGTGTTGCTCAATAGCTGTGGCCAGAATGAGATATATTAAGAAGGAAATATAAGAAGAGCTGGTGGCAAATTGGTGTTATTTACAATTATTGAGGAATTATGGCATGCTATGACATATATCCTAGTGAACTGGAACCCAAACTGTTCAGCAACACCACAATTACTCTTTCAATGTATCTTAGCTACCTAAACAAAAACAACCTACACAGGTTCAGATTACCCCAGGGTTCAAACAAGTGCATTTGCCTTATGGATGCAGCCTCGGCAGCAGCGGAAGCCTGTTTTCCATTAAGCTCTGCATTATGAACTGATGTAGTTGGGAATTATTTGTTTTCTATCTTCAGAATTTAACTCTTCAGTTGCACTCTTGTACATAGGAGATAGACACAGAGATATTCTGTGCAACCAGTCGATATTTTTGATTTACATTAATATTTAATATATTTTATATGCACCCTGGGAAAGAAAGTATAACTGCTGTAAGAAAGTATCATAGTACAGAAGTAAAAAAAAAAGATATATATGTCTTAAAGGAATAGTAATACAACTCAAAAGTATTTATCTAAGGCTTGCTATGCCTTCTAGATATTGGAGTTGAAGACTGTGTCTACTTGTGGTGTACCAGATTTTACAGTAAGGGAGATAGAGACAAGGGAGACAATAGTGCAGGAACCACAAAAATAATTCTCAAAAACGATTCTAAATTAGAAGGAACAATAAAGGCAAATGAAGAAGGATTGAGTGTGGCTAAAGGACAGCACCCAAGGGGAAGCACCCCACAGGCTGAGGTGTTTGGAGTGAGAAAGCTCCTCTCAGTAAAACAATGGGACAAAGGACAGTCCCTGAGGGAGGAAGGAGCACCTTCACCTGCCTGAAGACACCAGGAAAATAAAAGAAAACTAGTGAGAAGGTCACTGAAATAGCTAGCTGGGGGAGGGAAGGAGGCAGGAGGGAGGGAAAGAGGGAGGGAAGAAGAGGGAGGCATTTGGAACAAGAGACTAAACACTTAAACTGCATATCAGCTTCAGATCCTAACTTGGAAAATGTTAAGCAGCAGGATGCCATGATGGTGGGTAGCTGACTGCGGTGAACACACTCTCATCCTAAATACAAGTACTTTAGACTAGGAAAAAAGACCTGAGGAGTC
The DNA here is from genome assembly GCA_004027165.1 of Ctenomys sociabilis. Classification (NCBI taxonomy): domain Eukaryota; kingdom Metazoa; phylum Chordata; class Mammalia; order Rodentia; family Ctenomyidae; genus Ctenomys; species Ctenomys sociabilis. The sequence goes on along the minus strand of PVKA01030622.1, from coordinate 21,124 downwards.
TGGATTAAATATAATGGAGGCTCAGAGGAGGTTGACCATGGTGGAGGCAGGAAAAAGAGGATAGATTCCAGGCAGAGACCAGCGGTCAGTCTCTGGTATGCACATTCCAGGTACCCAGTCTGCCCAAATTAAGACAGGAAAGGCCTAACCAGCAGTCTGATGCCTTCTCAGCCGGTGCTGTGAAGACAGTTATGCTGAGATGAGGCTATGAGGACAAGTCTCCTAGACAGCGTTTGTTACTTTCTCCCTGTTGTATCTAAAGAAGGCAGCTATGCACGAGTTAAATCTAGCACCCTCACGGGGAAGGAAATCTGCCAGTGCTGCAAGAAATGAGTGTGAGAAAGAAATAAGCTACCACTTGGTTATGGTACCTGGAGCAGACGTCACAGAAGAGCTGAACTGAGCAGAGCAGTACTATGAAACTCTTTTTATTTAAGTGTTTACTTAATTAAATAGCAGTAGACTGCCTCTACCAGCTGCTCTTATGGCAATCGCCTGAGTAGCAGGTGTCACCAGTCTCAGGGAGGCTCTCTGTGTTTGCTGGGTGGAGAGAAGTCGGAAAATCAGCAGAGGCATCTGAGTTAGAGCTGCTTTCAGCACCTCATGGATTTTAGGCAGTGCTTAAAGGCATGGGTGAGAGTGTTCAGCAATAGAGCACAAGAAAGAAGACAGAAGTGACCACAGTGGCCTCCCTGTTAACGACCAGTGCCACATGAAGGCTGTGTAAAGGCAAAGCTCATTGAAACATGACAGCATTGGTAGAAGGTGAAGTAGGAGAGTCCTGTGTTTCATCATAATCACATGTTGTTTTCTTAAAGAACATACAGGAACACATGAGTGCCTGAGGCTCTCAGACTAAGACATAAAAATGGAAAGAAATTGAATCATTATAATTAATGCAAAGGGAAACCTTGTATTTCTATAAGAACACATATAGATTTGAGTAGGGAAGCTTGTCATACTTATCTGTCCTGAAGTTCTTGCAGAGAAGGAGTGGAGAGTTGAATTATTCTCCTAGTAGTCTATCCTGTGCTCTGAAGTCATAGGCAGCAGGTCTTATGAGAAACGTGTATGCAAAAGAGAATGATGGGTTTGTGAGATAGCTCAGCTGACTAAGCACCTGCTTAGACAATCACAGGGTCTGGGGTTCAATCCGTGGTACCAGCGAATGAGTCTGGGCATGGTGGCAGACTTGGGAGGCTGAAAATAGGAGGATCACTATGAATCCAAGCTGTGGAGTGGGAGTGAGACCCTGAACCAAATACATACATTAAAGAAAAGCAAATGAAGAAAAATGTGCTAACGGAGACACACTGAAGCACAGCTTGAAGAAAGGATGATATCACATGCAATGGAAGGAGCGGATGCCAAAACCAAAAGCACTCGGGGTCATGAATCACAACCAGAAAAAAAGAGCAGAAGTTCTGACAGAGAAGCATGGGGCCGGGAAGGCAGCGCAAGGCACACACCGGTCACCAAGGCGGAAGGCGCAGCTAGGTCTGGATGCCCATCAAGGTCTCGAATCCCAGCCAAGGTGGGCAGACATGGCTTAGACTGTGGGGAGCCTTTGCAGCATTCAGTCAGGAAAGTGGCAGGAAGAATGCAAATATTTTAAGGAAAATCGAACTCCTTTATCATTTTTGACAGAAAGGTTACAAAACACTAAACAGAGGGTAGTTTTCAAAAGTAGTCACTGATATATAGAGTAGACAGACTAAGTACACAATACACTTTTCTACCTACATTCTCATCATAAAAGAAGCTGAGCCTCATCCTAGTGACCATCACAGCTAAATACATATGAACAATTAAGAGAGATGGTGAGGTGAATGGGACATAGTGAACTTGTATTTTATAGCTTCTTATTCTGAAAAGGAAACTCTTAGAAATAAAGTGTGTCAGTTCTAAAATGATTTACCTTGTGTTGCTTTTAAGTTCTTAATTTGTTTATTAATACAATTTGCAATTCACACAGTTTACAGTCATTTCAGGGAGTGGTCAGCTTAGTTTTATATGAAGAGAGTCAGAAGGGAGGAGAGAACTAGAGAAAGATATGAAACCAGAAACTTCTGTTCAATTATGCACTAATAAAAGCGTGAGTGGACCAGCCTGACACTTCAGCAGACTAAAGCACCTACTTAAGCAGATTGCAAGGACCAGGGTTCAATCCCCAGAGTGCTGTGCTGGCCCTGCCCCAGGGGCATGCTGAGAGCACTATTGGGGCTAGGGGTGGTGTCGTGCACCTGTAATCCCAGTGCTTGGGAGGCTGAAAACAGGAGAATCATTATGAGTCCAATTTATGTAGTGAGACCCTGTAGACCCTGTACTAAATACAGGAAAAAAAAAGTGTGAGAAAAAAAGATAAAAGAAGGTAACTTAATATGAAGGCTACTGAATTCCCAGGATTTTTGTATTTTGTCATTTTATTTTACATTTCTTCTTCCTTTCTCTCTGTCTCTGTCTCTGTCTCTGTCTCTCTCTCTCTCTCTCTCACACACACACACACACATCTTTTTTGAGATAAGCTCTTTCTTTGTACTGCAGGGTGACTTTGAAACTTCTGATTGCTGGCATTACAGCCAGGTGTGTTCTAGCATACCCAGGGGATTCTGTATTTTCAAAGACTATGATTTACTTGGACTCTGCCTATAAGTGAACAAACTCATGCCACTATTCAGTTGGCATGCATGGAAGGAAGTGCTAGAAGCTTCTTAGGAAGTAAGGAGCTACAGCTAATGGAGTCTTCTGAGGAATGTAGGCACAGGTGGACCAAACATCAAGAACACAAGACACTAGGCGAAGGCAGAGAGGAGACTGGCTGGCCATGGGCCAACAACTGCAAGCTCCAAAGCAGCGTCTGGAGCCACAGGTTCAATTTTAGTTCTCAGTACAAGGAACTTAGGTCCTCACCAACAGATCCATTTCCTTGCTCCTCCATTGAAAGAGAAGTCTGTAGATGTAAGAGGTGGAGAATTTGGGATATTGCTGTAATAGAAAAATGGCAAAACTACGGTGCCTTCATGTGCAGTAGATAAGTATGATGAAGAATGATAGAACAATTTTATCCTTTTTGCTTCTATCAAATATAATTTGCCAAAAATTGAAATTACCACACTCATACAATAACAAATATGTGTCAAAATGCATTAGTAAATAAACTAAACACATGCCTACGCGGATTCAAAACACTGAATTTTATAGTCAGTGGGGAGGACAAATTTTATGACTCTTTTTATTAAAGAACTCGATAGTGTTTTACATGTGAGGAGCAAAATATATAATAACCTTCAATATCTTTTACTGAACAAACTGAATAGAAAATCTTCAAATGATATCTGTTTTATAGTAAAGTGTCTGATGCATGTCATATATTCTTAGAGCCACATGATCTTCTGTGTTTATCAAAATTTAAAAAACAATATGTATACAGGGTAATATTATTAGGTCAAGTAATCAAATAATTATTCCTATTCAGATCTAAGTATATGTGAATGGAAGTAGATACTCATGCACTTCTACATTTTATACATATATACATGTGTATGTGTATACATTCTTTATATAGTGTCTAGTTGATACATATTTGTGTTCAAATTGTACTATGTATAAATATATTTTATGTGACACAAATACAAGTACATATATTTTTATAGTATATACATCAATTACATATAATTCATATATATATATATGCACACACACAATGCACAGTTTTATATTCATGTGAGTTTTGAGTGACTATTATTGGTGAAAGTTCAACATATGAATGGATAAAATGATAGAAGAGAATGTGAAAAAAAAAGTCATTAGAATTTTTTGTATAGCAGAACTTGCAGCAGTATTGCACACTTAATATGCTAGAAATCAGAGAGATGTGTTGCAGCGTGCCTAAATTCCTGGCGTATGGAAGTCTGAGGCAGGAAAGCCTCAAATTTGGGTATGGGGTGGGGCTGGGGCAACCTATGGATGGATACAACCACTATGGAAATCAGTGGGGAGATGCCTGAAAAAACCTGAAACTAGAAATTGAACTTGACCCAGCTATTTCTTTTTTGGGTATCTTCCCCAAGGAGTTAGACACCATGGTGCATTGGCAGACACAGACCCATGTTCACAGCACACAATTCGTAATAGCTGGATCTTGGAAGCAGTCTACATGTCCATCCACGATGAATGGGTAGGCAAGTGTGAGTGCCGTGTTATTCTCCCATAAAGAAAAATGAACTTCTGCCATTTGCAGCAAGGTGGCTGTACTGTGAAACCACAATGGTAAATGAAATGGACCACATATAGTACTTAAATAATACATGGCTTCTCTGCAATGAAATATTCAATGTATTAATTGGGAACAAAATAAAAGATAGGTAATGGTAAGAAGGAAGATAAAGGAGGAGACAAAGAGCTAGGAGGAAGGGAGTAGAGAGGAAGGATATTGGGTGAAAGGGAGATGAAAATGTGCTCTGGACCCATATCCACTCCACCTCAGGAAAGGAAACATTAGGTACTGCAAAGAGACATTTAAAAAATGGAAGGGGTCAAGAGATGGGTAGAGAGAACAGTGAGGGAAAGAGAGAAAAAGGAAGTAGGATCAACTACTGTGTGTACACAGGCCCACCCCTGGCCCAGAATGAAGACATTGTCCACTGGAGACATAGACTAGTAAACAAAAATAAAGCAAAATAAAGTGGCTTGGAGACATGGCTCAACGTGAAGCACCCCTGTTTAATTACTTTTCTTTCTTTGCACAGATAAAATACCTGGAGCCCAAAATTAAGGAAGGAGGGTCAGGAATATAGCTTATTGGCACAAGTAGCAAGCACCTGCCTGGCAAGCACAAGTCCTCTAGTTCAATTTCTGTCATTCACACAAACACACACACACACACACACACACACACACACACACAACACATACAAAATAGGAAGACAAGGTTTATTTAGCTCACAATTTGTGGACGTTTCAGTCCTTAAATGGCTGGATTCAAGGCAGTGTGGCACATGGCAGTGGGCAGCAGTTCAAGGCAGCAGAAAATAGCAAAACAACAAGAGCAAAAGGGATTAGCAGTGGAAGAGAGCAAGCTTCTCTCCCTTCCTTTCATTTGTATGCAGAATATCTGCCCCAGGGTGGATGTAGCACTCACACCGTTAATCTGAGCATTGGGATCAATCACAAACTCTAGAAGCTCTACCCACACCATAGAGGGGGGCAGCTAGACACAAAGGGGTGTCTTTTTGTTTTTTGGGTTTTTTTTTTGGCAGAACCAGGGATTGAACTCAGGCCCTTGTGCTTGCCAGGGAAGCGCTTATTCCACTGAGTCATCTCCCTGGCCCCTAAGGGATATCTTTTGTGTAACAAAGAGGTGCCATAACTGTACCCCTCCAAAATTAATAAATGCCTTTTCACTAAAAGAAATACAGAAATATAACAAATCTACAATTTCATAAGTTGTAGAGACAGCACCTCATAAATAAACACTTACATTACATTGCTGCCCAAATTGAGAAAAATGACAGTCGATGTTGTCACTTAACTTTCTATAGTGAAATTCTTGACATATTTATCTTAGTCCTTATTTTTTTTTATCAAAAGGAAGATTTGCATTAGGTATGCAACCTAGAAAGGTACATCTGTGCGTAATACAAACATCATAAAGACTATCTTAGAAAAACAAATGGTTCAAGAAAGCTTTGATGTTTCAGTAAAACATAGTGCTTTCTTTTATGCAATCTATTTAAAAATGACATTTTTTTTATAGTCTGCCATTGATTTCCAAGCCTCTGTAGAAACTCCTCAAATAATTTTTAAAAGGTGCTCTACACCTGATTAGTTTTTCCTACTTCATTTCTCAGTTTCTTCCTCTTTCCTCTACCTCTTTCTCTTAGGATTTTAATTTTTTTCAGCATTCTTCACTTACTTCTTTCCAAATTTGATTCCTCAGTTGACTGCTTTACTCCAATAGAGGACACGCAATTTGTTTGTATACAGGATCAATTTCCATTGCCTCCCTGGTTTGGCCAAAAAAAAAAAAAAAAAAAAAAAAAAAAAAAAAAAAAAAATTTCCATTGCCTGATTGCCCTTTTCACAATTAAATTTGAACCTTTGTGGGAACCCAAAATGTCTACACAATTGTCTTTTCTTCTTGTTCTTTTTGTTCCGAAAATTTCTCCAAGGAGCTTCCACAGTATAAATTTTAACATTTTAAAAATATAAAACCATTTGTCAGAATTAAAAATATGAAAGTTTTGATCCTTCTGATCCAGAGATCATTTCCTTGGAAAATCAGCAATGAGAATACTTTTCACATACAGGGGTGATCGTCCATGACAAATAAAATGCTTTCTTGGCAGCACCAAGGCTCTCAGGCCTGGCCCATACTCACAGGCAGGGGCCTGGCAAGTTACTCCAAGCCCAGAATTAAGATCTAGGTTAATCTGTGAGAGCTGCACACAGTTAAGCTGCATTCAATTTGAAAAAGATTGATACTAGGTTGTCATATTATTTGAAGCATTCTTTGTTTATTTTTTCGTTTATTTTTATTTCATTTTTTGGATTTTAGTACAGGGTCTACAGAGTCTCAGTGCACAGATTGGACTTGTAGTGATCCTCCTGTTTTCAGCCTCCCAAGTGCTGGGATTACAGCACATGCCACCATGCCCTGTTCATCTCAGTGTGTCTTGAGGCCAGCAGTTGAAGCATTCTTATAGAATGGACAAAAATCACTGAGTATCAGTTGTGGAAATAACTTGGAAAATATAATACAAACTCCTCTCAGATAGATCACTCTCTGTATGATATCCCTGACGGTACTTTGACATTGGTATGACCAGTGCTTATTTTCACTGTTTCGTAAGGTGGTCTGGACCATTTCCACTGGGACTACACTATTGATATGTACCCAGATCTGCTTTTTCTAATTAATCTCTCCTTGGAGATAAAACAACTGAAAATAGTAGTCCATCAGTTAGATAAGACAGCATAGCAATAGGAACCACACCATTGAAAGATGGGTGGATAAACAGATTACTTTCTGATAATTTTGTTGTGGTTTTTTTTGTTCGAATATTTTCATGGGACATGTATTTATTAAGGGAGACAATACACTGCTGTTGCAATGAGCAGATTGGATGCATCACTAAATAAATACATACTTTCTATGTTAATTAACAGACACCTGTGTTCGATTTCCCATGCGTTTATAAAACAACTGAGTTCTTGATTTATTCCACAAATTCCTTCTCGCCTATTGTCAAGTTGTATAATAATGCAGATTCATCTATTGCCTTTCAGGCTGCACATACTTCCAATCTCATACCTCCCAGTACTATCTGACCTCGTCCCTAACTCATTTCCACCATGTAAGCAACTCAGGGACTCAGGGACCACCTGTTTCCGGAGCCAGATCCTGTGGCCGCTCAGGACAAAGCCATCCAGACCCCAAAGCTGCTGGCACCTGCTCAGGGTGCCACTGCTTCTGACCGCAGCATACTCTGGCTGCCGTCATGTGGCTCACTTCATACTTAACACCCACTCCTTTCTCCCGAGGTCCCATGCAGCTGTTCTGTTAAGAAAACTCCAACACTCACTTAAACCATAACCTCTTGACATTCAAATTCTTGGCCAATTCTCACGCATTCAATGAAACTCCTGTTAACCATGGAGTTTTAGTCTGTAGCCGGGCGCTAGGCCTGTACCCCTGGACAGATCTGCACGCCCATTTGTCAGGCCAACAGCCATCTCCCCTATTCTTAGGTGAATTTTCTCTGTTTTTTTGATTTTTATAATTCCATAAGCTTTCTGTGATATTTATTTATTTATTTATTTATTTATTTATTTATTTATTTATTTATTTTTTGCAGAATCAAGGACTGAACTCAGGTTCTGCCACTTGCCAGGGAACTGCTTATTCTACTGAGCCTGTGTTATTTATTTTATATGCATTCCAGTTATAATACAAAGCCTATGAATAGAGAGATAGATGCCCCTGACTGTTACTGATGCAGTTCAAGTTAATAAAATGCTGGAAATTACAAAAAACACAATAATGCTTGTTTTAAGTTACAATTTCAAATATTTAAGAAATCAAACAGTTTTGGTTAAGTTGTAGTTTAGTGTAAGAGGTCTTTAATTTTTTTTGATGCTGCCATTCAATATATATGCTACATCAAGCAAATCGGGTTAACTTCGATATTATACCAAAGTGATTTGAATAGAATTTGCTACTAAAAGTTCTACTTTTCATAGCAAAGAGCACATTAAGAGTTGTATGACATAAAAATATTAAACAAGAGTAGGGATACCACAAGTGATCCTCTATGAAAGCTGAATTAAAACAGTTAAAAATTAATAAGTGCAACCTACATTTCTTCAAATTATCTACAAAATTTAAAAAATGATTTTTTGCGTCTTAATGCACTAAATTGTGTAGAAAATGTAACTACATCTCACTAGCTTCATAATAGAATATTTTTTGATTGAACATTGTTGTAAATGAGTTTAATTTGTGACATCTGATTTATAATGACTTCTAAAAATTGTTACTCTGTTTTAGGAGTTCAAAATTAGTTGTGAACTTATAGAAAAGATTGAGGGTTAGCCAGATAGCTCAGCAGCCTAAAGTGCCTGCTCAGGCAGAGTGGGGTTCAGTCCCCATTGCACCATGCTGGGGCACACTGAGAAGATGACTGAGACTGGACTTGGGGCCCACGCCAATTATTCCAGTGCTTGGGAGGTTGAAACCGGGAGGACTACTACCAGTCCAGTCTGTGTAGTGGGAGCCTATAGACTCTGTATTAAAAACATAAAAATAAATAAATAAAAGCTCAATATATGTATTAATCAGAAGCTGACTCTCTGTGTCCATACATGTATACACAACTTCTTGTCAGACATTAAGGAAGGCGTTTCTCACTCTTATTTTGTAATTTTTATGTAGACAAGATTTTAAACTCTTATCCTGAGGATTTACACTACTTAAAATAACTAGATGCTTCAGCCTCCTAGCTAAGATATACTTTAGTCAAGTAGAAGAGACATTAGGTTGAGAAACAAGAGAGAAAGTGCCTGGTTTACATTTTGTGTCACCACTTAATAGTCTTGGGACTGGGAGAACAGCTTTCCTGTCTCCAAGGCAGCAAGAGATTATTTTGCCTTACTCTCATGGACCAACAAGAGCTAATGGATGCAGATGCACATCAGTACATATTGTATTAAGATGGAGGTCTTATTAGTGTGAGCTTTTTGAAGCAAGAGCACTACATTACTCATTGGCACATTTCTTCAGTATCTAGAAGGTTGTTGTACAAATTCATGTGTTCACATGTGTAATGAACTAGATGTCAAAACATGATATGGTCAAAATCTCATTTTTATTATTTAGCTTTTCAACAATGTGGCTGAATGTATGCGACCTAAGCTTCCATGGCGGCCGTGTTCTAATATACCTCCCATGGGAATTAGCAAGGAATTTAGGGGGTTAAAAGGAAGATAAGGTATGGGGGAAGAGGGTCCTGATGCAATATTTGTTTCCAGGAACTCATTTCTCAAGAAAATTGGGCAATATTATAATTCTCTAAGATTGTCTTAGCATTCTAGTAGCATCATCTTGGTAGCATAGTCTAGTAGGATCAACTTGGGTAAAATAAATATCATGTCAATGAAAATTAGTATGTTTATAATGGCAGATATTCTGCCAAATTATGTCAACATCAGGTCTAATACTTTACTTTAAAAGGGCAATATAAGAAAATGAATTGACTTCCAATAGGACAATTTGAGTGTTGAAAGTTAATATGCTCTAGTTGCTATACAATTAAGGTAATGTGAATAAACATTTATCTAAAGTTGGTTTAGAATGCAATGTTTAGCTACAATTGTATCATGACAGAAGAGTTAATTTTTCACATATGAAAAGAAAGACTTTAAAACATTTATTAAGCATAGAATATTGGAAAATTTATAGCAAAACACAAAAATTTCTCTGAAAATTAATAAACAAAATCATCAGGCTATGGTGACCTGCTATAATCATATTCTAATGCATTGCAGGTCATAGCAGAACTCACATTTGCTAAATTACACGTTAATAGTTGTAATATATCCTCCAATAAAGTTAACTAAAAAACTTTAGCTAATAATTTATAATGAGGTATGTAAATAAAATGACAGGTTTAATCTTTTTATAACTTTATCAAAATTAGAGCATTTCTTGAAAAGATATAAAAGTCTCAAAGTCAATGAATAGTTACAGTTAAGTAAGCTATGACTATGTGACATAACATGAAATATGTGTTCATAATTCATTTACACAGAGCTTCTAAATTGCATAGAATTTCCTGAAGGACAGAAGTGATAAGAGAGTTCGTTGCTATCCTAACACAATCTTTTGTAACATACTTCAGTGGATACTGGTGAGATGACCAGGGATTAAAAGCTCTGAGACGATCTCAGGATAGGTTTTAACTCTTAAAACAGTAAAATGCATGACTGCGGAAGCTGGGCTCCATCCCTCTCTGCCCCTTCCACCACCCAGAGTTTCAGTACCACTCAGGGTATCTGAGGAAGGAAGAGGGTAGAGGTGCAACTAATGGTAGTTCTAGTGATTTATCAACCATGTGTGATGGAGCCCATGTAAACTTCTAATACAGGTGTTGCAAGGGCCTGCTAGAGGTCCATGCATCTGCTCATGCTTTCCAGGTGGATGTGTTAGCTCACTCTGTAGAACAGAAGTGTAGGTGCTCTGGACTGTCCCAATCTTTTTCTACGCACTTCTTCCGGATGTTCGTTTATAGTCTTATAATATCTTCTTTGAATCTTGTATGCTATACAGTCAGTGTAAGTAAAATAATAATAATTGTGTGCCTCCTAGAAAAAATAACTGAATTTAAGGATAAGGTTTTGGTAACCTGCATTTGTAGTCGAATTCAATCTGAGTAACCTGGAGATTATTACTAGTGATCAGTGCCTGAAATTGGGAGTCATTTGTAGGAAGCAAGCTTTGAACCCGTGGGGTCTATCCTAACTTTGTGACATCATAATCAAAACACAGTTTAATTATAAGAGGCTCAATTAGTGTCTGTAAATATTTTCAGAATTAGTTGGTGGGGAAAATGCCCAAATTTGATCACAGAGGTGTGGTGTCTAAAAACAGGTCCTAATAGTATCATGTAAGGTTTGTATCTTCATGGTGCTAACCCAGTTTTCCTCTCTTAATCTTCTGCATATGTCAAATGATTTTCTGGAAGATAGGATACACATTTCTGTTTTGAAAATGTGATTGAACTTTCCCTTCAATATGAGAAAACAAGTTAGATGACTACGAGCCGGCTTCACAGTGTGGACACTTAGTGTGTGATGAAAGGATTAGTTTAAGCCTCAAATAAAGAAAACTTTCAACAAAGTTATGGAAATTGTTTGTTCATTCAGAAAACATAAGGTTGTGTCAAATATACTACTATTCCAAAAGGAAAAAAACTTAGGCATCATAGAAGGGTATATAATAGCCAACTTTTAAAACTTGAAGTCTGAAAGATCCCTGTAATTATAACTTGGAGTAAAAAGTACAACTAGGAATAATAACCTCAAGTATATCAGTTTTCAAATATTCACATCCAAAATAGCACCAAAATCTAATTTATACTCAAATAGAAAATTGCCAGCAAGTTATTTCATGGAAAAATTTTAACTATCTTAAAATATAGACAGTTCTTATAAAGATAAGGAAGATTTTAACACTCAATGGAAAAAGGTATAAGGAATATAAATAAACATTGTGAGATAAAGGAAATGCAAACTGCTATGTAGAGATATACACAGGCATAAAACTTGTATTTGATACACTGAAAAAACAAATTTTATAAACTATGAAGTTCATACAATGTGAGAAGACACATTCATGTAAGCATAACCTTTTTAGAAAAATGAAGAATTTTTAATGGGTCTTCAATCCAAATTCTTTGAAAAGCAAGTGTTTGGCCTGAAGACCTGTAATATTTCTCTTGGATTTTAGATATAAAGAAAAGTGATGCCCAAGTTAGTTCATATCTGGAAATATAAATTGGAAGGGGATGGAAGATATATTTTGCTGAATTGACATTTTCAGGGATACATTATTTTTCTCCCAGTAAATTGACTCTGTTTGAAAAAAAAATGATTTTTTCTTCATTCAGGATGTTGAAACCAATCACTTTAATATATAATAAATTTCCAGCGAATATAACTTATTAGAAGATACCCACACAAAGCGCTGGGTCATCTGAAGTAATCTTATTTCTCTCCATCAAGTTCTGATGTGGTTAAATGAGCTTGAAATTACTACAAAATGTTGCTTTTAAAAAATGCTGAAATGTTCACAAGTGCACAGTCTTTTTCAGTGAAAGAATCGTGCAGATGTTACGGGAAGATCAGTCTTGTCACATGAGCATCAAATGCTATCATGCAGCAGATCTATGTTTTTGACATGAAAATCAACCCAATCCTTCTCCTTCTGTTGTTAACAAGATCTTTGAAAGAACAATATAAAATCACATAGTTGCTAGTTACTTTAGTGAATTTACTTTTATTGTTTCTTCTTTACCTGGGAATTACACTCTTATCCCTAGACATTTCCTTAAACTCGGTGTTTAATTTTACTAGCCTTTGAGACATTCATTTTACCATTATTCTCCTTGAATACAGGAATAATTATTAAGGAAACAAAAAACTGAAGCAAAAGACATACAGCTTCTCTTTGGTAGTATATTAAAATGCTTCTCCTTCTCGAGCTATTCATTAAAGAAGATGAGTAGAGACAAATACTGTTATTTTATTGCACTGTAAGACATCAACACTTTTGATTTTCTTTGTTGGTAGTGCCTATGTAAATGGTCTGATTGTCCTATAATGATTTTGCATCTTTACACCCTCTACATATTTTGGTATGGAAGTCTTCTCATTGCTTTGAGTAATAAAGTACAGCAGAAGTGACACTCAACTTGAAAGACTCAGACAGGAAAGTGTAAGTGACTTTCATTCTGTTGTTTATGAAAATATTTAAATCCCGGCTTTAGTAACCCAAGTCACATGCAGTGGTCTTCTTCTAACACTCCAACTAAACAGCCCAGATGAATGCAGCCTGCAATCTATTGCAGTTCTGACCCAGATAGATGAGTGAGAAAACTCTAAGTCATTCCAGTGGCCAACACACAAGATCACATGGAATCCCAGTCTTTCCTTACGTCGGTGCAAAACACACTGAAAACACAGACAAATCTGTCCTCTGTGACCTGTCTCATAACATGGTCATCCTCAAACTGAGCATGAAATTTAGGTTATTACTTTGCAGAAGTACATATGGAGTCTTCTGTTTCATATCAATAACATCTGGAAAAATCATTTTGTATAAATGTGTGTATCACACATGTAGGGAATGAATTAACCTTCCCTTTATTAGTGCACCTCTATCTTCACATATATAACACAATTATAAAGAAACGTGATTCAAAACTCAGAAATCCATTGAAAAATATTCTAATATATACCTATGATAGTTATTGAAAAGAATTAGTGTTTCTTTCCATTATTTCTTATCATTGTATCTCTAACTCAAGTCAACAAAAAGAGTTGGGCAATTCATAAACTTCTAATGCAGTTATTTATAACGCTCTAAAATCACACTCAAAACCATTTAAAACCTTCACAGCCATACTTAAAAGATTTCCAGTTTTATAATAATGCATTCTTCTTAAAAGGATTAGCTTTTAAAAATTCATATTTAGATTTCAGAAAATCTGACAACTGCCTAAAGCTTTTGTTCACCTCTGTGGAAAAAAGGCTGCAGATCAAGTGCTGCAGCTTCCCTGGCGAAATGCCACCCTTCTGGGGTGCTGTCCTGTGCTGAGCAGCAGAAGAGTGCATTTTCTAGAAGAGCTGTGACACATTAGTACCTAGGGGACTACTGTAATTGTTCACATTTTAGTCTATGAAAGGTAAATTTTTAAGCAACAGGTAAGTAATGCTATAAATAAAATGGTTCAGTACTAGGTTTGTAGTGCTTAGTAATAAAATATATCAGTAAGATACATATGTGTGTGTGTGTGTGTGTGTGTGTGTGTGTGTGTACTGAATACTGTAAATTTTCTGTGGAGGACAGGGAAAATTTTAGAAAGTATAGAGGTGTATGTGCTCTGACTGTGAAATCTCTGCTTTAAGAATACAGTACACATTCTTTCGTTTGCTCTTTTACTTAATTTTACTCTCTGTTTTTCTCTGTAATTTCATTGTATTATCTTCCATTTTTGCTTAACATTTTTCATGTACTTAACATAGTAGCCATTTACATTTTGACAGGTAGGGCACTAGGAATTGTTCTGTCCAAGGTTAGACCCAGCGAATTTCACAAGGCAGATGAATAGTGTAAATGAATACAGAGTGCAAATGAATGACATGAATTTGGGGGAGCCGGCAGCATCCAGAAACACACAGATTTGATTCTGCAGTTGAAGCGGAGTCCCAAAAATTCTTGTGCAGTCTTTCTGTGAAACAGTGGCTTTTAATTTATACTCTGCTTAAATTGCAAGTGCACAGGCCCAACAAACCTTTGATTTTAATTCCATTTGCAATAGATTTGAAAATTTGAAAAATTAAGATAAAGCAAAATGTCCACATCAATGTGCTGGACTCCAGCCTTTAATACACAGATCGTCCTGAGTATCTCACTCTGAGCCCAGCATAGCTGTGGTGTGGGCACAGGACCGAAGTGCTCCTGCATTCCTACTTATTTGGAGAATACTCTGAGGGTTCTAAGTATTTTCTTAAACACTTGCATGTATTAACTTATCTTCAGTAATGAATATTTTCTCAATTTTGTAAAAGGAAAATGTAAAAAAAGGAGACTAGTTAGTAAGTTTATTCATATATACCAGTGTTCAATTTTACAGTGATCAAAACAACTGCATATTTGTTGATTTCCTTACAAAATATATGAACACACTTTCTAGTATGATGCTATTCATTTTTGAAGAATGTAGATTAGGTCTGTCTGCTGCATAGAGATTTTGCAAATGATTTGGTGATCACGATGTTTTCTTTTGGCACTACAGTGAAACTCAACAGAGGTATTTCTAAGCATACTTATTTTATTTTATATCATTTTATTTTGAAGGTAAGGTTAGATATGTCAGACTTTATCCTAGAAAGCAATGTAATTATTTTAAAACAGTAAATATGTAAGGAAAATGTACTTTCTTTGTAGAAAATATTTGTATTAAATATATTCAAAGGAAAAGGCAAAATAGTTTATCATTCGAATATCAATATTACATAATTTATAAAACTATAGGAAACAAACATTATATATGATGCAAAGTTAATCAGCATGATATTAGCCGTGACGCTTTTTGGAATTTACATTGAATTATATTATGTTATGAAATCTTCTGCTTATATAATAAAAAATGTGAATATTTGTTGAGTGCTTATAACATAGTCAATGATTTTGAAAGTTCTAAAGTTCCCCCTGCTGGTAAATGAAGTCAACCTTCTTAAACGGTTTGACATAAATGGTGGCACAGGGGAGGAACCAAAACTCGTAATCGTCACTCAGGACACAGCAATGACCTAGGAGGGAGAAGCAGGAGAATCCTGGCGAGTTCGAAACCAGCCAGGCTACAAAGTGAGAGAGTGAGCTTAAGGCCTAACTGAACTGCATACTGAGACCCTGACTCAAAAAGACAAAAAAGAAACAAACAATGAAAAAAGAAAATAGATAGATAGATAGATAGATAGATAGATAGATAGATAGATAGATAGATAGATAGATAAATAGATAGATAGATAGATGATAGATAGATGGATAGATAGACAGAAATTGTTTTCAATTATGTCTATAAATATTGAAAAAGACAATGATGTAACAGTTAACCATTCAGCCTGTAAATAAATTGCAAACTCTGACCTGACTGTGACCTGAAAGATGAAATGCCTTTTAAAAAGTCTGCTTCATCATGATTTTGTCTTAGAATATTTGGCTACTCATCCAACAAGGGGTTTCAAGTCCATTAAATCCATTCTATTGTATTGTATTTACTGGAGGTACAGCCATTTATTTACACAACTTCTCTTTGATCATACAAAGCTCCTAAAAACACAGCACTCCAGGCTTGTTCTACATGATTCATTACTGCAGAGGAGCTTGAACAATAACCAAGCACTGTGAGGACAAAAGATTCTCTTGATTACCCACAAAGAATCCCATGGTTTCCAATGGCTGCTGGCCAAGGACACTTACTCTGAGTTAAAATGCAGCCAAATATTTAAAACAAATATTATTAAAACCAGATTCTACTAAGCATGCTGTTTACCAGTATATTTCCTGCTCATTCAGTACTAGAGACTATTGATTTAGGGCCAGCCAAATAACTCAGGGAGCGGATCAGGGGCAGGGGCTGGGGATTCCATCCCTGGGCCTGCTCTGCTGGCTCCAGCCCCAGGCCGTTCTGAGATGGTAATTGAGACTGGGCATGGTGGCATATGCCTGCAATTCCAGTTCTTGGGAGGCTGTAAACAGGTAGATGATTACAAGTCTGATCAAATAGTGAAACCCTGAATACCCTTCCCGTAAAATACAAAATCATAAAAGAAAAAAGAAAGAAGGAAGAAAGGAAAGAAAGAAAGAAAGAAAGAGAGAAAGAAAGAAAGAGAGAAAAAAAGAAAGAAAGAAAATAAACTATTGATTTATATGAGCAGTTTGCAAATGCTTAGGATGGGAAAGGGCACACAGCATTATTTAAAAGCTACATAAAAATGGTTAAATAAAACAAACTACACCAATCCCAAATAGTCAATGCTACTTACTTTAGTATTTGATTTAGAAATCAACCAAACACATAAATTTCTTCTGGAGAAAAGTGAACTATTTTTAAACAAGTTTTATCTGAACTTAGAACACAGTATGTGCGGATAAGTAATATGCATTTGTGAGCTTTCAAATGTTTAAAGAAAACAAGAAATAATGGATTAAAGCAGCAAAAGTGACACAGAATACTGGGCAGAACACAAGAGCCAGCCTGCTTAGATAATACCCTTGCGGTAGCATTGCAAATTACCATCCTTGCAACTCCTTTGTTGAACTAAGGAGCTGTTCCTGAATTGACTACTGATTACTGAGTGTCAAGCACGCTAAACTGCTTGCATGTTATTCACTTAATCCTCCTTGAAGCCGTGTGTTCAAGGACTATTATGATCTCACTTTATAGTCAAAGAAACTAAGAGGAAAATCCTGGAACTGGGTTAAAAAGACATAAAGCAAGGGCCGGTGATATAGCTCAGGGGGTAGCTCAGCACCTGCCTAGGTAAGTGCAATGACTGGGCTTTGATCCCCAGCACCACATGCGGTGCTAGCCCTGCCCCCAGGCACACTGAGTTGTCAACGGAGACCGAGTATGCTGGTGCACACCTGTAATCCCACTAGGGGGGAGGCTGAAAACAGGAGGATCGCTACGAGCCAGAGCTGCACAGTGACCCTCTACCAAACATATTAAAAAAAAAAAAAAGAATGACCTAAAACATAGTAACTTTAGTACTCTTCACTTTTTATCTAAATGTATAAATGTTCTCCATTATTAAATGTGCTTTTCAAATAAGCTGCCTTACAATTTCTTGCGAGTTCATTCAACAACATAAAACATATTTTCTATCATTTTGTAATAAGGGTTCTGAGGGGTGCAAACTTCCCAACTGCTTGTGCTTTTTCTGATCAACAGAAAATTGTCCCCGATCAATCTGTGTCACCGTTTATTGTCATCAAGTCCTTCCCTCATCAGTGTTAGAGAACTCAAACTATAGGTCTTTAATAAAATGTAATCATTTAAGTTTGGCCAGCATCAGGTACAGCTGATGGAAACACGTGCAAACTCTGTGCTGCATGTGGACAAAATAATGCTAATACCCATAAAAGACGCAGTCCAAATAAAAAAGGTACTGGCTTCTCAACACTGGCTTAAATGTTGCCATTGTAAATGGTGATAAGTCAGAAAGGGAGAAATGTTGGCACATGAAAAACTCTCATGCAATCAGTAGATGAGATGTAATGGAAATAAACATGAATGTTTACATGGTTCCACTGGGTACACAAAGGGCACAAACATTGTGGAAGATTTTATTCCTTGCCTTGTCTATCAAATTTTAATACTGGCATAAATACATACCATGTATTAAAATTATATATATATATATATATATATATATATATATATACATATATAATATTTTCATAAGCATGTCAAACACTTGGGTTCTAAGGAAATTGAATTTCTCACTCAACTAGAGCGGGAGAGAGTGTATCAAGTTACCCACTATAGGAATAAAGGAATCTGTGAGCACATGAACATTTGCGTAGCTTTATGTTGTTCTCTGATTTCTGAACTCAGAAATCATGGGTCTTCAAGAACTGATGTATGATTATAAGGTTTTTTTAAGTTTAATAGGTCCCTAATATGTCAGGCACTTAAATATTTGTGTGTTAAACTTGCTACTTGGACATTTGTACTCTTATTTTCACTTTTTCTGTGGCAAGCAGAGTCATCCCAGCTTATTGATATACATTTAATTTTCAGGTGCTACCAGTAAATAACTGTTTCATGCAAGATTAGTAAGTCCCAATTATTTGTTGAAGGTGAGGGCCTGGAAGATAGCCCAGTGGCATAAGTGCCTGCCTAGGAAGCACAAGGTACAGTTCAATCAAATCCCTGGTACAAGAAAAGAAAGAAAGAAAATAAGAAAGAGAAAGAAACTGTACATGGTGGCACACAACTGTAACCCCAGCTCTCATGCAGCTGAGATAGCAGCATCAGTGCTGGTCTAAACTGTGTAGTGAGAGCCTTCACCAAATCAAAAAACAATAAATTTTTTTTCAAAATTTAAAAAAAGGAAGAGAATGCACAGTACAAGCCAAGAAACACTCAAAACCCTTTGAGAGATTAAATTCAGTCTTCAGAGAAGCTTAAGGGGCCCGAGCTATGACAGCCATCACTACAGGGGTACAGAAAGGAGAGCTGACCTCATGAGGGTTGCTCGTGCAAGCCCTCGATAATCACTAACACTGAGCTGCCAACCCAAGGGACCTGGTGAAAAATGCCCTTTACAAAACCATTGTGAAGTGTTATCTTTAGACTGTGAAAGAAATTAAATAAAAATCAAGAAAGAAGAGATACATATGCCTATACACCAAAGAAGCAGTTACAAAACTAATGGAAATGTTGCAAAGAAATATAAAGAAATGTGAAGCTATCCACTAAAGTATGAGCTCCTCCGTCATTCCATGAAAATGCAAAAAATAGTAAGAAAAGGTTTCCAGTATATAGTCCACAGTAGACTGTGTAGTGCCTGTGTTCTACAGCTATAATGATGAAGGAGAAAGTGCTGACCACACTGTTGCTGTCACTTTCTGTAACAGGGGCACTTGTGCTTGAAAATGAAGCACTGCCAAGAAGGGGAGGCCACACGTGCAAAGTCACAGCAGCTCCGTCACAAGAGGCCTGGTGTGGTGCTATGGGCATGGGCAGCCTCAGAGGCCAGGGAGACCCTACATCAAAGCTTATGGAACACCCAGGTTTGTATTTACATAGACTTCAATGTGTGTGAAGAGATGAGTGTCACTGGCTACAAAGCAAAAAAAAAAAAAGAAAAAAAGAAAACTACCTCAGAATTTTATTTTTCTTGTATCAAGAATTGCCTTGCATTTGCCAGACAAGCATTGTCCTGCTCAGCTGTATCTCTGGGCCCATATTTTATAGTTTAATAGCAATTCAATTCAAAAATCATGTTAAGAAATAATACGACTTTAGTCCTTATATGTCTAAGAGTGGAAATTGTATGAGGACCTGGTCATGCATTACATCTTTGCAGATATACATGTACATGTATGTTAACTACATGAGTTGGTGCACCACATACTCAAATCCTAAGGTATTTAAGTAGAAAAAAAGGTGTTAGTGAAGCAATGCCAACAAACTCACAAAAATATACCATTTACATAAATTATATCACTAATTTTGTAAGTTAAAAATTATTTTAAAGTATCATAATGCATCTATTTGATTAATAAAATGATTCTTCTTTCTACAGCATTATTCAATGATAATTTCATGTCATTCTAATGTTATCTCAGTTTTGATTTCACCTGTCAAAATAACATCAAGTTTGTTAAAATTCTAACACATCTACAGCTTATTTTTCATTATTTCATAGTATGTAGACTGAAAAGAGAAGTGATCATTTGTAAATCCAACAATAAATCTTAGCTTTTCATGCAATACCATAGTTTTTATAAATTGGAATTAATATTTTTCTTGCCAACATTTAAAATTACTACCTAGACCATAGAATAGTTCCTGTTACCAGCTCGTGTTAGTCAACTTTCCACTGCCTTCAACAAACAGCTGAGCAGTGGAAAGGCTTACTCTGGCTCACATTTCAGTGCTTCTGGTCAGTGTTTGGTTTCTCCATTGACTCAGGTCTGAAGAGAGGAAAAGTGGAGCAGAAGGTCATTGTGGGGAAATGCTGCTGCTTGTCTCATGGTGACCAGAAAGCAGAGGGATAGAAAAGAGCGAGAGTGGAAGAGGCTCGGGAGAATATGTCTTATGTCAAAGCACATGAGCCACGCCTTTCAGTGAGGCTCCACCTCCTAAATGTCCATCACCTCACGAGAACATCAGGAATTTATGAAGTCATTAGTGGATTAATTCATTCATGACATTAGGTCCTCAGAGCATATGGGGCTTTGTGAAGGTGTTGAGATCTGAACCATAAAACTACACCCTGAAAGGTATTTTTTTTCTTATTTAAATATAGGTAAATTTCCCTTAGCTAGTTTATCAATACATCATTTTTTTCATTTATTTTTATTTTATTAAAATACAAATGTCAATCAGACAGTTTCAAAACACCTTAACTATACAGAGTCCATGAATTAATACATTGCAAACTGTTTTCATAACGTTTTGGTATTGTACAAGGTGCATACATGATATTATATTTACAGGTTTTTTTATAGCTGAATTATATCAAAAATTCAATAATTATTTACCTAGTGGATGACCATAGCACTAAAAGCCGACATAATATCCTGTCCAACCACCATTAGTGCAGATCT